>CM076404.1:26270797-26482594 GCA_038363315.1 Mugilogobius chulae | reverse complement strand
GGCAGTTCATCATGTTTAAAAGCTCGTCTCTAAAAGATTCATAAAATGACTTAAAAAACTGAGTTGGGACGGGGTCTAAAAGACAAGTGGTGGCCTCACTGACGAGAAAACTTTATCAAGCATCTCAGCATTAACCAGGACAAAACTGTGAAGTGTTTCCTCTGGTAAAGATAAACAATCAGATGTGTTAAAAACAGTGGTTCGAGTAGATAAAATGTTACATCTGATTTTGTTTATCTTTCCCATGAAGTGGTCTGCAAACTGCTCACAAAGAGCATCAGTGGGAGGAAGTTTGGAGCTGTTAAAATCAGGGTTAATAAGGTGGTCAATGGTGGAGAAGAGAATTTTGGGGTTATTTTTATTATCTGAGATTATTTTGGAAAAATATGCATTTCGTTTTTTTCTGATGGAGGCGTTGTATGTTTTTAGTTGTTGATTATAAATTTCATAGTTTACTGTTATTTTGTTTTTTCTCCATTTCTTTCTGCCCTTCTGCAATTTCTTTTTAGTTGTTTTATTTCCTCATTTTTCCAAGGGGCCACTGATTTGGAAGGGGCCTTTTTTAATTTTAATGGAGCAACGTGATCAAGGGTGTGTTTGAAGTCTACTGTTAAAATCATTCACAATAAAATCACAGGGGGCAGGTAAAATAATTGGAGGGGTGTTTTCTAAAACCTGAATAAAATTTGCAGCCACTTCAGGGTAAGATGACGCTTCCTCACAGTTCTCACAGAGGTCTCCTGCTGAATAAAATCAGTGATATTAAAAAACACACAGAAGTGATCTGACACAGCCAAGTCGACAACAGAGGACACACTCGCAGACAGGCCATGCGTGATGACCAGATCCAAAGTGTGTCCTCTGTTGTGAGTCGGCTGTGTCACGTGCTGGGTAAAATCATAAAGTTAAGAACATTTAAAAATTCATTTGCGAATGGGTCTAAAACATCAATGTGCAAGTTAAAATCACCGGTTAAGATAATCATATTATAAGAATTGTGTAAAACTGATAAAAATTCTGAAAATTCATTGATAAAAAGACTGCACTTTTTGGGTGGTCTATAAATAGTTACGCATAAAATTTGTGGGTTTTTAAAAACAACTGCATGATATTCAAAACTATTAAAATTATTAAATAAAACGGATTTGGTGGCAAGTGTGTTTCTGCAAATTGAGGCAGTGCCCTTTTGCCATCTCTAGTTGAAAATGCAAAGTTAAAATCATGCGGTGAGGCCTCCGTGAGAACAACTGGTGCATCTGCACCCAGCCAGGTTTCAGTTAAAAATAAACAATCAATATTATTATCTAAAATCAAGTCATTAACAATAAAAGATTTATTTTGCAGAGAGCGAATATTTAAAACAGCCATGTTTAAAGTCAGTAGAGGAATTTGTGGTGTATGAGTTGTGGAAAGCGGTCTGAGGTTCTGTAAATTAACTGTGGGTTTATTGAAGGTTTTGAATAATGGCCGCTCTCTGCTAATAATAACTGGAATGAGTTGTGGTTGGTGAAAGTGTCAGGCAGACTGTACCGTGAGTTCGATGTTTGTGGAGAGGAGGCGGGATCCGGTGAGGTTTGGGTGTAGGCGGTCCTTTTTAAAAAGTTCAGGTCTGTTAAAAAATGCAATAAAATTGTCCACATAGGGGATTTGGTTGTTTCTGCAAAAGTTCATGAGTCTGATATGGAGTTGTCTAAGACGGCTGAATTTTACATCTCCAAAGCGAGGTGGTGAAAAGGGTCCGGAAACAATACACTGTTTGTCTAAACTCTGAATTGTGGAGATGAGAGATTTGAAGTGATCCAAAAGTGTCTCTGACTGCTGAAATTTGAGGTCGTTTGTGGCAACGTGGATTACTACTGTTTTGACGGTGGGGTGGTGGCGTGGGATGGAGGGGGCGGAGTCTCTAATGTCCTTCACCAAAGCACCTGGGTGACAGGAGGTGTAGCCCTTACGCACTCGCACGTGTCTGACCATGGAGGATCCGAGAACTAGCACGGACGGTCCCGGCCTGGATGTAGAGGCAGACGGCACCGTGGAGATGTGAGGTTGCCTTTGTGGCGCTGGCTGACCATCCGCTGGAGCGGGGATATCTCCCTGCTCGCGCGGGGAGAGAGCAGAGGACGCCCCAAGTCGACGCGGGGCCGGCGAGCCCCGCGCACACGAGGGGGAACCTCCGCGCGGCGTAGGAGCCGAGGTCGGTGAAGATTTGGCCAGTGAATCACACTCACTCTCATGTAGGTTGCCGAGGACTGGTGGTGAAGAGTTGTCCGTGCATCGTGCTGCAGGGCGGTCAGACCGTGGTGCTGGGGTGAACTGTAGCTTTCCTGTGCGGGTTTTCTTTGTCGGTGGTGGAGACTGCTCGTGGTCCAGGATGTTAAACTTTCCCAGCGTGATGTCAATTGTGGAATTTGAACAAGACGCTCGCTTACCCCGTTGTTTACGTGGCCCAACTGTAATCCACGGATTTGGCTGAACAGGAGTAGAACTAATGGGCGCTTTTGGTCTCGCTCCTTGTTGGATCCATTTGTGGTCGTTTGTACCTGGCCTGGGAGCACCAGCAGGATCAAGCGAGGCCGAGTGGGAGGCGTTCACGGCTGAGCACTGGGCCGTATCGGCAAGTTGGGCACTGTTGGCACTTGTGAGAGTTTTGCCCAAAATGAGATCAACATCCCGCTCTTCTTGGATTTTAACAAACAACGTGGATATTTGGTGTTCCAGATCAGCGACTCTCTGGCTGAGTCCAACGCAGCTCTCGCAACTGGATGTGCCACCGGTGAGTGAGTCCATTGTTCGTACACCGGTGAGTAGCCTAGTACTTGTTTAACTTTAAAAAACAGTCATCCAGGGGTTAAAATGTGAATACAATTAAAAACGATGTTAAAAGCTGCAGGAATCCGTGCGTGTATTTCCGAAATATGAGTTAAAAAACAGTTTTAATAGTAAATATTTAGACTCGATCTGACAGCGAACACAAGACGCCGACGCAACAATATGATTTCAGACATTTTTAGTGTCTGTGCCACAATCTAGTTCTTTAAATTTGATTTTGGTTATTTGATTGTTTTGCCTCTGAGTATGTTTAGGATACTTGAACGGTCAATTATTCAAATAGTATTAACTCAAATTAGACATGTCACACTGGTTGAAAATGTAGTTTTTTGACACGTTTCCCCCTATTTCAAATTTTTATCTTGTTAAATTTGTCCTAGTGTTTCATCACTGTCAGACGTTTGCTGCTGCATTGACTGTCCCACCTGCACCACAGTTCCGTCGATGACCGCGCCGTTCATCAGCCCCAGAGCGGTCAGGGCGTCGTCACGGTTACGGTAGTGAACGAAGGCGTAGTCTGTGAGCTTCTTCACTCGCTCCACGCTGCCCGGTTTGAAGCGAGAGAACTCCTGCTCTAGCGTCTCCTCCGTCGTGGTCAGCATCAGGTTACGCACCTGGAAAAGTAGAATCAAGCAGAAAAAATCTTCAATCTTTGTGTGCATTACTTACTTAACAAAATAAGCATTACAGACGGAGTTGTGCACAAAGTTTGGTCACTAAGAATTCATTTATTTACAGGGTTTCTACAGCGATGGAGAGGTAAAATGTAAAAACATACAAATTAGGACCTATTTGCGAGTCGTGACTTGCTGCTTTTTTCTCTTTTTTAGAAGATTTTTAAAGACATATTTATATATTTTGCCACAATTATGAAAAATCTAATGAATTAACAAAAAGAATGCTATTCATATAGCAACCAAGGATTCCATCTATTTGATAAAAAAATAAAAATAAAAATTGGTATTAAATTATTGAATATATTATTGAGAATTTTCTGACAAAGCTGCATAAGTGTGAAGTAAATTGAGAACTATGACAGAAATTTCTTCATTAACAAACTTAAGACTTGTGTAAACATTTTTAAGACCTACAACAGTCAATTTAAGACTTTTTAAAGTCTTAAATTCAATCTTTTCTATTAGAACTTTTTAAGACACGCCAAAAACACCGGGCGATATATCGGTATTCGGTATCAGTATCAGAATCAGCCAATATTCACGTTTTTTTGTGATACTGGTACAGCCGATATTTGGCATCCATATTTTTAGAGGTTCTCTAGTCTCAATGTGTATACACATACCGGTCTCAGCTTGTTCTGTTAAGCTAAAATGTGTCATTTTTTATTCAACAGCACAAAATATTTTGTATCCCAGATAAAAATATTTGTTGTAAGTTTGTGACCTTGTGAGTTGTGCTGGGGTTTTTAATGCAGAACTATGCAACTTCAGCAGCAGAGCGTCCCTACAGTTCTCTTGTGTAAATACCAGTATCAAACCTAGACACAGAACTTTTCTCCTATTTTTTATTTATTTATTTATTTCATTCAAAAATATTTAATATTTATTTATTTATTTATTTTTCAATGAATGCAAAGAAAAGTACATTAAAAATATTTTGCTTTAAAATATAAATAACGGTATCAGGGGGACAATTGACGAATATTGGTATTGGTGTAAATAATATATATTTATATTGGTGGTCCATCCCCAATTTTATTGTTCAATGAGTTGGTAATAATTTTTTGATTCGTCAACTAGCCAAACAATTATTTCAGTTGTAAACTGAGACTGAATATTTTTTACATAATATGGTGACATTAGCAGAGTGGTTAGAGCTCTGGCTTCCCAATAAGAAGATTGTGGGTTCGACTCCCGGGTCGGACCATATCAATATCTTATCATCTCTCTGGGTGGAGTTTGCATGTTCTCCCTGTGTCACCGTGGGTTTTCTCCGGGTACTCTGGTTTTCTCCCACCTCCA
Organism: Mugilogobius chulae; assembly: GCA_038363315.1. Classification (NCBI taxonomy): domain Eukaryota; kingdom Metazoa; phylum Chordata; class Actinopteri; order Gobiiformes; family Gobiidae; genus Mugilogobius; species Mugilogobius chulae. The sequence continues at coordinate 26,477,786 of CM076404.1, read as the reverse complement.
AAAACATGCATGTTTAGGTTAATTGGGCATCACTGTAAATTTCCCCTGTGAGTGAATGAGAGAGAAAATAGTTGTCTGTCAAACCCTGCGACGAGTTGGCCACTGTCCAGATTGTTTCCCCGCCCAAGGCCCAAAGTTACTGGGATAGGTTCCAGTCACCTGCGACCCCTAATGGGAATAAGCGGTAGAAAAATTAATGGTGACGGAAACCTCAGTATTTACAAACAACGATGTGGATCATCTGAATTATTAATTTTAAGACAATGCAAATTATGCACACAATACATTTAAGCATTTCAGTGTTTTTGTGTGTCAGATGAAAGAAAAAGCATCCTAACAGAAATGTCAACAGCTTTGCCTCCTGAATTCCACACAGTACAATTACATTTTAATTATATTGAAGTTTGATTATTACCTAATTGCAAACTTACTTAAAAAAACCACAGCTCTTAACAATTTTTATGTCACCGTCCCACTCAGAAACACCTGCTAGGTTTTCACTTTTAACGAGCCGATTGTTGGGTTTTTGCTCTTTTTATTGAGCGTAATTTTGTGCCCGTGTCTCGTTTATGGCTGCCGTTATGGCTGCTGAGGGGGCATGGAGGTGAAGTTATGGAGCAGACAAAGCAGAAAATCATTTGGCGTCACATTATCACTGTTTGTGTCTGAACTCATTAAATTCGAGAGGAAGCAAACGCGAGAAAAGAAATTGAGCAGAATGTCCTTTCGGAAACGCGACGGCAGATGGAGGCGAGAGATAAAATAATTCGACGAACATTAACGCGCACATTACAAGCAAAATGAAAAATAAAAAAAACGGAATTATGAAACATTATACCAAGTGTTTGATAAGCAGGGGAACAAGGACATCTGGGGTTAAGCCAGCACTTGCCAGGGGGTAATTGGAAGGATTTCAAGCTTCAAAAGACGGTCAAATTGAAATATATTTGAATAGAAAAGTTAGGAGGTACTTGAAGGTAAGACAAAACTTAAGGAGTACTACTAGGGCTGGGCAATATTGTGATAAAGATCGGACCATGAGCTCATCTCTGTGACAATCTGCTTTTTGGATGAAACTGTCGTATTGGGATTTCTTTTTTCTCTATTTAATGCAGCTGTCTGTTCAAGTATGAATTATTTTTCCAACCTTTTACTCTTACACTCAAGAGTTTCCAAATCCAAGTCTTTTTTTTTTTAGCAAACTTTGGGCTTCTTTTTTAAATGTGTTTTTAGACTGCGCTTTTAAGTCCTAAAAAGAATGAATACTAGCAATTTTTCCAGGTTTGATTTATGAAAATATATCAATTTATATAACTGAAGCATAGATTTTTTTTCAGCATGTTCTCATGTCTAAAAGTTGTTATTAATGTAAGCAAAACACATGATATGGTAAAATCCCAAACACTTGTTTTGCAGAAACAAATGATTCGATTCTTCATTAACTTTTTATTGAAGGGCTGATGTTGCTTATTTTGTCTCTGAAAATCCAGCTGGATTTAGCTACTGATAGTGAATTGTGTTTACCTCAAAAGCAATAGGAAAATACTGTAATTTCTGGCCTATAAGCCGCTACTTTTTTCATGAGCTTTGAACACTGCGGCTTATACGACAATGCAGCAAAATTATAGATTCCCATAGACTTACTATTATCAAGTGCGGCCTATATATGTATTTGATCATTTTTCTTACTTAAATCTAGTGGGTGCGGCTTATATTCAGGTGAGCTCAATAGGGCAGAAATTACAGTAAACGGTCTGCAAGAATTGTGATAACATTGAAATTGTGATCTGGCTCCAAGAAAATTGTGATCTTAATCTTTTGCCATTTTGTCCAGCGCTATATTAAGTATTTGAAATATACCGTCTGACCGCCATGTTCATCTCTTGAGAAGAGCTGGGCAAAATATTGAATTTTAGTTATTATTAGCTGGACTTATGTAATTTTAGAAGTATTTGGCGTGAGGTTGACTTGAGACATGTCTAATAGGGCTTTTCCATTAGTACCTGCTTGGCCCTACTCTACTCGACTCGACTCTACGCGCCTCTACCCGGCTTAGCCCCGCTCAGAGGGAGAGCATTTCCATTACAAGAAAGGCCGAGTGGGGCTGTTGTGAAGCTGGGCGGTACAATTGCCAACACTGTCACTCCCCAAATGGGACATGATGCAAGCTCATAGAAAACAACGAGCGTTTCAATGCGCATCGGCTTTAATTAAAGATAATCAGACCGTTCGTTCTCCAGCGTTTCATAAGCGTAATATAAAACAAATATCCACCGCCGCATTGGCCAGTAGAGTGAAGCTTTTCATGTCAACACGTTCACGGACTCACCTCTTCTTCACGTCCGCCCGACACGTCTGTCTAAAGTCCCGCTCTGGTCCCGATGTACAATCACAAGTCAGCTGTCCCATCTTCCTCCTCCGTCTCTCTGTCCTGACGAAGCTGCATTATAATCTCTTGCTTCAAAACGTGTGCATCGGATGTCCATCAGTGTTTACTGTGAGAAGCAGGAGCCCGCAGCAGCACAGGTAACCTGCATGTGCCTACGTACAAGCCCGTGTGGTCTACGCACATACTCATCGAACTACTGTCTTATGTATTTAGCGGATAGGGACAAGGGACTCGTTTTTTATGTCACTGAGCTGTTTTTTGCTACAGAGAGTACGAAATGTAGAAGCATTACGGTGCTATCGGCAGCTAGCTTAGCGGCGACTCACGTTAGCGTACAGTAACAACAACAAATCAGCGGCACTTGTTCTGTGACGCAACAGGCGACGTGCGTCTGACGTCAGGTTTAGTATCTGCTCGGCTCGACTTGGCCCTGGGGTAAAGCAGGTACTAAAAAAGTACCTGGTCGGCGCGATCAGCCCCAAATGGAAAAGCTCCGCACCAGGGCTAAGTCGCGCCGAGTAGAGTAGAGTAGGGCCAAGCAGGTACTAATGGAAAAGCCCTATAAGGCAATTGTGACCAGACCTAGTCCTCATAACGTATTGCTGAAGTGTGGGCTCTCAGGCGACTACAATATATCTTTGTTTTATATATAAATATCAAAAACGTAGAACAGTTTTGCTTAATATATTTGCAAATAGGGACAAGCTAGTCAGTAGCTACGCTATAAACATGTCTCTCAAATCTAACATTACACTTTAAATTATTGCTCAAGAAATAGTTCAGGCACAACAAACCTTTAGAAATTTAAGCTGGAAACTAAAGTATATTATATTTGTTCGCACACTATGCTGTCAAATATTTTGTATGTTTTTGCTACATCACTGATAAATGAACTTCTTACAAAATTAGTTTCCTCAATGGGCCAAAATCTAAAAAAAAAAAAAATTGTCTACATTTTAAGGAGAATTGACTTGACTTGACAGTGTTTTCAAGTCAAAATGTATTCAAATAGACATTCCTAACAAACCTCAGCATCCCCTTGCAGAGTAAAATAGATCAGAAAATATTAGACAAAAACTGTAATACACTTGCATTTAGAGAGCCACATAACATACATAGAGCACTCGGACTCGCTGCATGACCTCCTCATCCACGTCCTTCTCAGGTTGAGCCCAGTCCACCTGGATCGAGTGGCCCCACAGCTGGAACGTCCCTGCAGCAAACAACACAACATTTGTAAGTATGATTGGCAATGCAGACAGGGCAATGTGGAATAATCTTTCTGTTTTTATTTTGTCCGCTTTAAAAAGACCATGTAAGCACTTAATTAAGTAAATCTAAATGTTTATTTAGATTTAAAACTTAATTTTGAAAAAAGTGGGTGGTTTATTCCACTTTTAAATCCAAATTACTTTATTTTTTTCACATGTAACTCACGTTTTTTTTTGCTTAAAAATAAGCGCGCATGCCTGTTGCATTGCGTTGCCTTTCTGACGCACTGTAAGATGGTGGCACAGACCCGAATCTTTTTTGTTCTATATACTGTATAAGTGCGCTGACATTAGGATCTACAAATAATGGAAAGAGTGGAGGGCAGAAAACACGAAACACTAATCTAAGAGACAGCTGAAAGTTTTAAACAAAGAGTATACGCAAACAGAGATGCTGCGCTGAAACTGGACAACTGCTTCTCCTCTCTTCAGCGAACTAAACATTACGTGGATCATGATATTAATAATAATGCATTGAATTTATACAGCGCTTTTCAAGACACCCAAAGACGCTTCACATTCTGCATTATTCATTCATTCCACACTGGGTGGTGGTAAGCTACTATTATGGCCACAGCCGCCCTGGGGCAGAAGCGAGGCTGTTATTTTGCGTCATCGGCCCCTCCGACCACCACCAACCATTCATACACACATACACCAGATCCATACTAGGCAATGTGGGTGAAGTGTCTTGTCTAAGGACACAACAATGAGTTTCTCCTCCGTTCATCCCACTGTGACACCTCTGGTTCCTCCAGAGGTTTCCTATCAAAGTACTGCCCAGGCTCAACATGCTTAGCTTCTGAGATCTGACAGGATCAGGCTTTGGCATGCTGGTATAGTATGGTATGTTGAGGTGTAACGATGCATCGAACCACGATGCATCGCGATGTGCAAAAGCTATGATTTCGCATCGTGTACTTTCTCGATGCGGCTCGATGCAGGGCCGCTTTAATAATATAATTAAAAGAACCCCACAGATGCGTCCCGTTGGTCTGTGTAATGCGCCAAATCAGCGCTACACAACGGTGCTACACATCGGTGCTAAATGGCCTACGAGAATCAAATGACTGTCCCTTCTCTCATATGTGCGTGACCTACTCAACAGCCGTGCGATGTCAGAAACAATTCCTTCGCTAATTAAACTTTCTCAGTTTGTGAGAGAGACGAGTTGTGTGCAGAGAATGGGAGCAAGGCGGCAGCGCCACGGCCACGCCACGCCACGCGCAGCAGTCGTCCATGTGCACACGCACATGGGGAAAGAAAAGTGCAGCGGGACAGAGCGCAAGCCCAGAGACGGTGGTCAATATCTCATAAGTGTTTACAACACGTAAATGTGACAGAACAGAACAGTAGAGAATATAAAGACTCAAAACTCACATGTTTAAAATGACAGAACAGAAGATTTGTTCAGCTTTGTCTTGACAGACAGACAGACAAAAATATATAAGAAATTAATGAAATACATAAAACAGCTCATGAGACTTTTTTGCATATTACTTGTAAGATAAAATAACAATAATAAAAAAGGCAAAATATTAGGACTAATGACATAAGATGTATTATTATTTTATTAATCATAAAAGAATCATGATGAATCAAATCGTGGGTCCTGAATCGAGAATCGAACTGATACGTGAAATTCCTGAATCGTTACACCCTGATGGTATGATGATGTGACTCTCTAGCTGCTGCTTATAGATCCAGTCAAAAAAGGATTTAATCTTTATTATTTTAGTAGCTTGTTGTTATTTGACTGGAATTCATTAAAACACACTGTTTTCAATGTAAATAATTTATTAAATAGAGAATATTATTGGTAAAATTACATTATAAGATCATCTTACAATGGCCAAAATTTGCTTTACAACCCCCACTTTGGGAACCACTGGGGAAAGTGAACAAATCATACTGCTGCAAAAGTCTAGTTTTGATTATTTGAGTTTAAAAATGCAGGTACAGCACTTTCAAGTAATTTTGACCAGTTCTACTATAACCTAATAAATATTTATATCTTGACTTTTGACATAATATATGCTCAGTTAATTTCCCTTGTGGTTCCATAAAGTTTTCCAAAGTCAAGGCAGAAACTCTCATTTCTGTGTGAAATGAACCTGCAGAATCGAACTGGCCCGATGTTGTTATATGTTTTTTATATACTGTCCACACCCTGGAGCCAGCCCAAAGCCATCTGTGTGCACTTTACATTTTATGAGTTTCGGAGCTGGAATCAAAGCCGGTGCAGCTTCCCCGCAACTCACGGCCGCAGGGACCTGAGCGGGAAAATAACGGGAGCAGATATGTCCGACACAGAGAGGCCATTAGCTCCATCAAGAGGGAGTTCACTGGAACGAGGTCAGATTATGGCACCAGACAGGCTGAACAAAGAGGGCTTAAATAGGACTAAAAAGGGATGAATTATAACTACTGTAAACCAGGAATAAGCAAAGAACTAAGCTAGAACGAAACCAAGACTTGACTGAAACCAGATTCGATTCTAGATTTAAATCAGAAATGAATGAGGGCTGAACCAGGACAAAACAAGGCATTGATAGCATCAAGTTTTTTTGGCATTATGATACCCAAAATACCATAATCTATAGAGTTGTATGTTGTAATATAAAAAAACATATGTATGTTGTAATACAAAAAATATACAAAAGAATAGGAAAGTATGGATTCACAGCTACACTGTCAAAAAAAGCAAATTCCTCCAATTGGTTTGATTCACATGACATCACACAGACCAATGACATTTAAAGATGCACAGCTCAACTTTTTGAAAACCTGTGTCTTTACTTTGAGCAAACTTCTATGACTACAAAATAGTCTTCAGAACAATGACGCACGGCACCGGAGAAAGCAACGCGGCTACTGCAAATTTTCTTAGTTCAAGCAAACTTCTCGTACAACTAGGGATGTCACGATTTCAAATTTTAGAATCACGATTATAGCAAAAGGAAAAATCACGATTTTGCGATTATTCACGATTATCGGCATAAAGATAAAATATATATACATATATATATATATATATATATATATATATATATATATATATATATATAAATATTTAAAATCTAAATTATTGGTATTTGATTTGCTGACAGTGACAATACACTGATTGTATTACATAAATATGATGTAGCCTAGAATAAAAATAATAAATGCAATTATTTTAAATAATTACCCTTTTTTTTACATTATTGTCCCTTTAATGATTGCTTTAATACTCTCAATATACTTACAAGAAGAGATTCATTACTAACTAATAATATATTATGTGCGATATCTGTCACGTGACTCACGTAGGTGACGTCATCCACACGTTTTGTTTTCCCAGCGTGTTGTCAAGTGACCACCTGGACGCGTCTCAGCTTTCGTTTTACTTTCAGGTCGGAGTTTATGTCAAATGAAGCATAAATACTCGTTTATTTTTGCCGTGAGCTGCGTGACACTTTCAGGAGCGCTTCGTTTAAAGGATTTACGTGGTTTCTTTACCTTTACTTGGACGAACAGCGAGAGATGATCGTATCGAAGATGCTAGATCATGTTGGATGTGTTAGCGCTTTTAGTGGCAGCTTTTCAATGACACGTTTTACGTATTGGACACTCTTCAGATGATCAATGCACTGATCATCTTTAAAACAACCCTAGACTTGATTATTTGGATGGATACAACTCCTGAAGCGCGAACTTCAGCAGCCTTAGCGGTGAGTTGACGACACACACGCTGTTCTCCTCTGGCGCTGCCCACGCACGTCACAGAAGACGTAAAAGACGTGTTTGCGGTTTACCGTGAATTGTAAAAAGTCTACGAATAACCTACCATGGGGGAAAATATTCGCGATTATTGAAAAACCGGTTAATCTTGACATCCCTACCTACAACCAAATAGAAATGTCTTGAAACCAGTAAAATATTCTACATTACGCAAACAAAAAAAAAAGTATTTTAGTATTTAAAATCAAATCTAGATCAAAATTCTGAATCAATTTTAAATCTGTTTAGTTTACTTTCTGCACTGTTGTATGTTTTGCATAGAAAGTGTATGTTAAGTGTTTTGTAAGCAGTGATGGGTAGAGAAGCCGTAGCTGAAGTGCACCTATGATGAAAATTACAGAACTTTCTCCCCTTTCTTGTGATGAGAGTCCAAATAGTTCTTAACCCAATAGTCCTGCAGATCTGTTCTGACTAATCTTCTTCAATATGACATTATACTACATTACATTACAATAATCCACACCAATGGTCAAACACACATGAATACAAGAGGGTCAATGAATGAGAAGATAGAAATAGGAAGATGAGAGAAATGAAGGATGGATGAAAAAGGAAAAGGTGGGAAGATAGAGAAGAAAGGGTGAGAGATAAGGGAAAGACAGAGGGAAGTGGAAGAAAGGGAAATGGGAAAAGGGAGAAAGAGTGGAGAGGAGAGAAGAGAAAGAAACAGGAGAGAGAGGAACTGAGGTGATGAAGATAGAAAGAGAAGGGACAGATAAAGAGGAGGAGAGAGAGGGGTAGAGGAGAAAAGAAAGTTAGGAGAGGGGGAAAAGAAAGAGGAGGGAACTTAAGACATAGAAAAGAATGAGAGAGAGAGTTCTACAGCAAAAAATATAGCCTTAAAGCGGTACTGCTCTCTTTCTCCACTCACTCTCATTGGTGATACGGAAGATAAACATAATAATTGTTTCGGTTACATTTCTCTTGCTTCTCTTTGCCTTTTAGCGGATATGTGCGTGTGTCTCGAAATCCCATCACCGCTACGAGCAAGCGCTGTAACACGAAGTGATCCGCGGGCGACGAATGATAAACTATTTCATTCCATACTCGGAGCACTACTGTTCTCTGCGTGGACAGGGACAGGTAATTGTCACGCCCACTGTCCAGTCTGTGGGACGAGTGAGGGATTGGCGATGAAAGCCTAATTTACACTGAGTAGCTCTGGAGTATAAGTTACAGATATGACATACAGTATTTGGACTTAAATAAAAATGAACAGTGAATGAATTAGCACAAGTTTAGTAGGTTGATGTCAGTAAAAAGCAGAAGTGGTTATAGCCCAGTTTTATCCACCTTCACCTTTATCCACCTTAGCAAAATACAACAATTCTTCTAATAAACAGTTGATGTTGTGTTACTTTTGTTCCTGTTTTTATGCTGTGGAAGAAAAAAGGACTGCCTCAGCTGATTCTCTCTGGTAACCGTAAAGAGGTTGTGTCTGTGTGGATGATTATTGGACAAACATCAACATGTAAATTAGTCGTGAGGTGTTAATGGTCGCCGTTTGCTCATATGAACTGCGGCAGCGTTGTGCAAAATAATGAGGCTAACCGCATCTTTAGCCTCCTAAATTCACTTCAGTGGTACAAGTCTATTAAAAATAATGTCATACAAGCAAATGTTAAGGCTTTAAATTCACTCATAAGATGCAAAGTATAAGAAAATGTGCCCTAAATAAATAAAAATTAAACTCACTAAAGCCAAAGTTTTTGCAACCACCAGCTATTAATAAAGAAGTATTTAATAATGTATTCTTATGCTTTCCATAGATTATAAAAGACTACATATGAAATAGTAGATCTGTCCAGCGGTCTTTCTCTGTGCAACAGCTCCCTCTGCTGGTGGTTTGTATTCACTACTTCAGGGTCTGTGTGGCCACATTTGCCCGACTCAAACCAAATCAAAGTTATACTGTATTTAGTGTAAGAAAACGTTTAGTGAATTTACTCAAAGTTTTACAATATTCAACACTGAAAACATTGTGTAAATTCACATAATATGTTTTTGATGGCAAGACAAACGTTTGTTTTACTTAGCGTTTCTTTTTGTGTGTTTTTCAACGAGAAAGTTGAACTACAGTACAGGTCGTTAATACATTTTGAAATTATAAATTAACCAGTCTACACAAACTACAGCAATGGGCCAGGGAACACCAGTGTTTCTTCAGATTCTAGCCTTGAAAAAATGAATTAAATTATTTACTTTTTGGTGTGTGCAGATTAGAATATCCTTTTGACTAAAAATGAAAAGAATCACAATAAATAATTTAGTTATCTGTGTGCCAAAAAAAAAAAAAAAAAAATCTGAGAAAGAAAGTGTGCCGTTACTCAAAAAGGTTAGGAAACACTGCACTAAACAACTGCTCATTTAAAATAAACATAGTAGAATAATAATGAATGTTCTTGAACTTTACTATAGTCTGGTTCCTCATTCAAAACCAAATCTTAAAGAGCTCTGCTTTATTTAAAGAAGATACATTTGTCAAGACTTTAATACTTCATATGGTCCTACTGCTTTACTTTACTCATCAGTTCCATTTTGATGCTAATATATATAAATGTAGATATAGTTCTGAATAAAAAGGTGATATCAAAAAAGTATACACAGACTAATTTACATTGGATTTATAATTTAAATAACTGAAAAAATTTGATTGTGATATGTGGGCAAAAATAAGGGATGAATTAGACAAACATGCAGGGTTCTTCTCAAACAAAGACACACTACCTGGGATGAGTTTCCTCCGGGCCATGGCAGCTGCTTTGTGCGATTCGTATTCTACAAAAGCGAAGCCTCTGTTTTTGGTCTTGTCAGTGGAGCTGGGATATACGATCACATCCACCACCCTCTCCGTTACCTGCAGATTTAAAAAAAGAGAGATTCAAATAAGTCAAATTTAACACATCAATTCATGAAAGCTTTCTGTCATTTTTGCCAACACTAGTTACAGTAGAATACATGTGGAGTGGCATAACAATGTTTCAAAGTTGAGTTTAACTTTCTATAACTTTATAGACAGGTACACAGTGCACTCTTAAGAAAGAAAAAAAAAGAAAAAAAAAGACAAATTACAGTATATGGGTACACACCAGGGCGGGGCAATACTGTGATAAAAATCAAATGATGAGCTCGACCCTGTAAAAGTCTGCTTATTTGATCAAATCGCCATATGTCAAGTTTCCATTTCTCTATTTAATGCATCAGTCTGCTCACATACAGACTATGTTTCCCATCTACTTCTCTTAAGCTTCAGAGTTGCCAACTCCACTTTATTATAGCAATTTTAGGATTCTTTTCGAAAGTTCCAAGTCAATTTTAATGATTGTAGGTTGAATTTTTTTCAGGGTTTCTGCAGGGATGGACCGGTCAAATTTAAGACTTTTGAAGACCTTTTTACAACCACCAAACACAAAATTTAAGACCTTTTTGCGAGTTGTTACCTACAGTATTTCACAATGCTGCTACTTTCCAGAGTTCATTTTAAGATATAATTCCATATTTTGCTATAACCGTATTAACTAAAAAAGCTATTTGCAAAAGAACGCAATTCAGCACTCCAGAAGAAACACACTAACTTTATAATATAATTGTGAATAAGTATATGCTAACCCTAACCCATTTAGAAAATTCTGGCGCTGTTATGTTCATTTAGATGGACCAAAGGCAAAAAGGCGTGCGTGGTGTGTGAGCCGTACATCCAGGAAGGAGTAGAGCACATTACAGCAGCAGAGGTAAAGCCGCAAAGTGGCAGCGCCTGACGTTCAAAAAGTCTCACCCTGTGTTTTTACGATGGGAAGCTGACAGGAGATATCAGAACTACTGCAAAACATTTAATAACACATTTAAAATGATCTTAAAAGTAGAAACATGGCCAAGCAAACATGGCTTACCAAAATTCACATTTAAGACTTTTTAAGACCCTGCGGAAACCCTGTTTTTTTAACTTGCTTCTCGGCTGCACTTTGACATCCTAGAAGATGTGATTTAGGGGCATTTTTCAGATTTGACCTACACGATGTCTAATGATAGTTTAAAGTACAAACTCTTTAAAAAATGGATTAAAGCAGGGTAGGTGTGAAGTTGTCTCCTGTTTTATGAATGATTACCTTCTTCATCTCCTCCATGATCTCATCTTTCTTCTTGTCTTTAGGGATTGAACCGATAAAGAGCCTGCAGTTGTCCAGACTCACGCAGACGCCGATGAACTTCCCAGGCCTGATCTCGTGATTATCCAGCATCTGAATGGCTCTCTGCGCTGACTCTCTGCGGCACAAGCCAAAAAAATAAACCAGGAAAACTATGTGTGAACCACCAACTATGTGTCGTGTAGTACTAATTTTAGTTACCTGTATTGTTCAGGTGAATAATGCAACCTCTTATTTCATTTTGCTATATTTGTATGGAGCTCCTGCAGTTGTCGTCTTTGCTATCTTTAGCACGCACAAAATAACTCAGTTTTGGCAGTTATGCTTGGGCTCACTTGCAATTCCATTTAACAGTCAGTGTAAGCCGTGATTAACAAACTTTATCTGAGTTTTAGAAAATGTGGATTATTTTTGCACACTGGGATTTACAAATGAACAGAGACAGAAGAAAAGTAGAGCATTAGATGGTTGTCGGCGCTTCATTGCGAGGAGAGATGAGGATTTCTACAGCTGAATGGACTAAAAGATTTACATTAATTAAGCTACAAGTGTAATGTGTTTTTTGGAGGGGGAGAAATTCACCATTGTCCCAAGATGAAAATTGTGTAATGACTATTCTATGTGTGATTAAAATAAACTGAGAGACAATAAGCGGTTCTATCAGTACTTGCGTCTGCACAGTTGTACCTGTTTGTGTACATGACGAAGGCGTAGCCACGGTTCTCTCCGCTGAACTCCATCATGAGCCTGAACTCGTAGATGCGTCCGGCGCGCTCGAACAGCGGCACCAGCTCGTCCTCGTACATGTCTCTTGGAATCTTCCCCACAAACACTTCGCAGCCTCGAGGTGGTGGTGGCCCTTCCCAACCTGAAACACACATGGTTACTGAAGTATCCACATAAAGCCTTGTTGGTTAACTATAGCGCTTTTCCAACTTCTGAGGAGCTCACACTGAATTGGCATTTTGGTCCAAGAAAAATGGCATTTAACAGCGCCACTGTCTTTTGTTATGAAAGATAATTACATGTTTGAAAAGAATTTTAGTACAGGCAACAATTTCAATGATCAAAATACAAATAAGATTATCTTTGTAGTTGATGGGAAGTATTGATATTTCAATACCAACTCATTAAATGTCACTTAGCAAATATGAACACTAAGGCAAGGCGTTCATTTTAGAATTATTGGGGGCCCTTTTTACATTGTTTTGTGTCAATCTCACTCTAGCAGCAGCTTTTAACTCCTAACACCCTGTTTCTGCTGATTTGTTTGTCCTTTTAGAGACTGAAATTATTCTTTTAAATATATTTTAAAAATGTCTTCATCTTTAAGGTACCTGTATTGAGTACTGGGATCAAAACATTTTATTCCAGTTCCAGATTTCTAAAAATATTATTGTTATCAGTCACATGACTGAGTAGGCCTTTATAAGCCACCCCATCTTTGGTGTCTTCCTTTACACGCCCTGATTAAGACACGTTTGTGTCAAAACGCACAGGCTGTCCATGTAAGAATAAAGGACTTTTAGGTAACAGAGTGCCTCAGACATCTTCATGACTGCACTTTTACACAGTAATACTTTTTACAATTTTTATATGCCACTCGCATTTTCTTCCTAAGATTCTTGTTGCATTGATTCTTCTAATATAAAAGACGGAGGTTGCTTTCAATGGAAACATATTCTATCTAGCCTATAAAGAAAAACTACTACAAAAATAAAACCTTTTGTAATAACAGATTTGAGAACATGTAAGTGTACCAGTGTTTCCCACAGGTTTATACAGAGACTATGATGGTATAAAAGTATTTATTTACTAATCAAAACACACTGCCTACAGATGTTATAAAATTACTTTTTTTAAATGCTGCAAGACTAAAGTCTTATTATATCATCATCACCACTAGGTTATTGCTCATCATTTTATTAGATTATGGGGCAAAACCTGACTACACTGTGTATGATTTTACTTGAGAAGAATGGGCTCTATTTGGCAGAGGGCAGACTTTCCTGTGAAGCGCACCACTCACTGGGAAACTTCACAAGATCCAACAAAATTTCCTGTGATCCATCTTTGAGTTCCCAAAGAGTCCCAAAGACTCCGAACCATTTTCTAACCTGGTGGAGGTCCTCCATACTTCCTTTGTCCGTTCTCTTGGACCATGTTGTAGCCGGTTTTATCCATCAGGGCGAGGAGAGCAATCTCTTTGGCACAGGACACTCTGAACTCGTCCCCCACTAACAGGGAACCAGCCCCTTCATTCGGGCTCTGCTCCAAGTCCTGCTCTGAGGACTGGTCCGAGTCTGCATCTGAAAGCAACACAAAACAGTGTTCACATCACTTTATTAAGTAATAATAACTGTACTGACCTACAAATCAACATGAGCTTATGATAAAAGAAAAATAAGAGCTAACAATTTGACTCCATTCTCTATTTTTTTTTTTAGACCATCTTTAGTGTAGTAGACCATTTGAGAATATCATAATTTAGGGTTCCCAAGATAATTATTTGGATAATAGATAAGTCACAATATGCGTAAATGTGAGAAGAACAAAAACATAATACCAGTGTCAATTTAAGAGGCAAGACCTTTAAAAACTATAGGCTGTACACAGTATATCAGTTCCAGTATTGGCATCAGGCGGTTTTATAGAAAAGAAAAGGGGTTTGCTTTATGGCGCTTATAAATTGTTATGCATTTTAATTTTCAACTATTTGGAAAAAAATCAATTTGTGATTTGTGATTGAAGTAGTTTAAGGCAATCTGTAATAAAAACATGTTGTTTAAATATTTATCACGTTATGTCTTTTAATTTAATTTAAAAAAATTTATGCTTGATTACATAAAAATGGTCACAAAACTTAAGGAAAAATTATCTTAGACAAGCAGAAAACATAAAATGAAAGTGTTCACTGTTTGTAATTGGGTAACTCCACACTAAACTGTACAATAATGTTACGAAGGGGTCCATTTTTAAATTGTTGATTTTCATTATATTTTCACCGTGCTTATGAAGGTATGGCCTTAGGCAATCAGAAAAAAAAGATAAAAAGATAACTCACTCAGTTTTCAGATTTTGAGAGAGTGTTGAAGTACGGAAAAGACACAACTGTTTGGACGTAACAAGGACACCAAATTGAGCTCTAAACTACATCTTATGAAAATATCTTCATCACAAAATACTGTTAAAATGAATATTTGTTACATTTAATAGCAAAATATGATGTCTCTAAGCAATTTGTTGTGTCATTATTTAGCCCAGTACTTATACTCATGTTACACGAGGAACTACATCTGAGTACATTATCTTTCAAATTGTTTAAAATCAAAAGAAATGTTTTCAAGCAATTTAGACTTGTCAAAATATTAAGTCTGTGCCTGTAAGATCACAAAGAATATCAAATCTGTTTATTTCATCATGCTAATAGAGAATTAAAGCTTATAGTGCAAATGTCTGTTGGACGTAACATGGACACCATACTTGCTCATTGTATCTAGAGCCAATCATTAACGTGATACTATCAGGTAATAATGAATAATAATTGAATTTGAATGAAAGTTCAAGGTGTACTTTCTTGTTTATTGCAAATAGAAAAATCCAATTCAAATATTTCAACTGTATGAATAACAATTATTTCATCTTTCAGAGGGAAGGAAAGAAGAGAAGGAAGGATACCAAAAGTCAAAACATCGGAATCTGTGTCGGAACTGAAAAAAAAAAAAATGGATCGGTGCATCCCTACTAAATAAGTTCTAGCTTGATTGCTATGAAGCAGCTAATGTAACTCCTTCCTAAGCTTATTATATTTTGTTTCTATAGACTGAAATGTGCTTTCCTCAAGAGTAAATGGGCCACGACCAATTAGCTTTATGGGTCCCAGAAAACCCACTCTGTGGTGATAATGTCTTGGTCTTTCCTTTTAGGCCAATCAAATAGGGATGCACCAGCTTTGTGCAGGAATGTGAATTTATACAAGCCGGAAGGATCTGTAGTCAGGGCGCGTCCCAGGTAAAACTAGCGGGAGAAGTAAACAGCGTCCCTTCATTCTGAATCTTTTTCTGCCTAGAGACTGACACACTTTGTTTCAACCAATCAGAGCTAGCTCAGTGTTTCTTAAACACTTTATCAAAAAGTAGATTCATAAGGACCACCTAATCTACAGACCCGGTTTACCAGACCAGATTTAATACATTGCACAGATTTACTGTATTACTTTTTAATAAACTAATTATGTAGGCCTATAATAAAAATAAATGACAGGTTAAGCTTTTTCATTTAATTTCAAAATGTTCTGGACGAGACGTCAAAGTTAATTTTAATAATAATAATAATAATCATGATAATATTTTTAACTAAATATAAAATTCATTTAAGACTGAGAACATTAATGAGATGAGTGGTGCTTAAGTAAATGACAGGAGATCCGTGTTTAAGGCACTTTCTCTCACTTTTGCAGTCAAGTTATTTATTGTGCAAAATTTTCAATAAAGAGTGACCTATACTTAAGAGTTTGATTTTGGGCCGTGTTGCTTGTTTAAATGAAACTTGAGGGCCCTCCCTAGGAGATTTTGGCTAAAATAGGTGTAATTTCCTGCATTCTGGAGTATGCTGAGCCCTTATACGTCTCCTTTAAAATGACCCTGCTCTTCCCAGCGCAGAGACGTGACAGGCACAGAGCCTTTACGCAGCAATGACAGAGCAGGACCTCTAAACACACCAACTTGGATCAGGACTTCAGGACTCACCCTTAACATCACTTTTACATGTCCTGTGTCCCGGGACAGTGAATTAAATGTGTCGCCTGTCCCGCGTAAGCTCCGCACGCGCGCCCGATTGAAATGAATGGAATTTTTCAGTGAAGTCAGAAACAATCATAACTCCGTGAAAATAAGGTCTATCTTCGTAAAATAAAAAGTGGATGAAAGCTTGTGAGTAGTAGAGTGTCACTGTGGACTTCAAAACTTTCACAAAGGCCGAGATTTTTATGTTTTGGCTTAATTGGGCGAGGTCAGTTTAGTTACAGGCAGCAGCTTTACGCACGTCTCTCTCTCCGTCTCGGGTGCCTATGATGAGGATCTGGGAAACAGACAGAGGGAGAGAGAGAGACTGGTGCGTTTGAAAAGCGACTTGCGGCAAATTTGAGAATGGCAGGGGCCAAATTCGTCAGCTTGTGATCTTCACTCGTATTAAAAAAAAGGATGGGCGCATGGGCTCTTTACAGTGCTGGGCTCCATGGCTCAAGCCACGTTAAGCCCGTGCGTTACGGAGTAGGTTTGTGGGGCAGGGCCGGGTTCGGGCCAAGACGTAGAGCCGCACGAACACGTTTGCTCCACAGATGATTGACAGCTGCGCCAGAATACAGCGCAAAGCCCCCGCGGTGACAAAACGGGAGTGGATGAAGTCGCCAATACGGCGTGAGAAGTGACAGCGCGTGTATGATGTGGAGCGAAGACAAAGAGAGGCAATTGTATTATATGTGCATAAAAGAAAGAAAGCGCGCACTTTATATTACACGGGCAGTGATAAAAGAAGAAAAAATAAAGAGAGAGACGTGCGGTAGAGAACGCGCTTTTGGTTCCGGAGAAACACTGCAATCATGTGAATTTTTTATCAAGACCACCACGCAGATTTTGGACACAAACTTACTGGAGCTATTCTATTTACAATACTGGGCTTTTTGTTTCGTCGTTTCTTCGATTTAAAAAGGTAAGACGTCTCGCCTATATTGGCCTCACGCGTAAACGAAGCGAATGTTATTTTTAAGTGGTTTTCAGCGTGAAATATTAAATAGGCCTAATTACACACGATGAAAACCACATAGCCTATACATGACAACAATGTAGCTAAATTCTCAAAGACTTTTGATTAGAACATCCCGTATGTTCATTCTACAGACTCTAAAATATGTATTCTACAGATTATTTGATTTCTAAGTAAGACGTAACAAGAAACAACATAGTGCTTTGTGTCCATTCGACCCCTTTTTGGCGCTTATGTGCAGCAACAACTAGACACACTTCCACTAAGTATGCTAAAACAATCGCTGAAAACAAGCTCTTTGGCCGACCTAATGTTTCATAAATATAACAGCAAGATGTTTTAAGCAATCGACCGGAAAGCTTGAAAGACGTAACGATTCTTTGGACGTAACAACTGAGGACACAATTAAAAAATCATACCTCTTTTGTCATCGAGAGCGCGAAGGCCCGCCACTGCTGTATGTAAATTACCTTGTTGAGGCCAGGCGACATGCTGACGCCGTACTCTGCCGTAAGCGCAAACACACACTTTTTTCCCCTCTTTGGACGTAACAGCGAAAATTGACACGAAACACTTCCAAAACTTTCAAGGCAGCTGTGGTGGAATGTTCACAATATCCCCGCTTGTTATTTGGAGGATTGATTGCCGGTTGATTGTCGTAGTTTTGTAACATCATAGTGTTTTTGTGCGGACAATATACAAAGCTCCAAACACTAGTTATGGACGTAACTATCACATGACACCATGTGTTACGTCCACAAGGCTTATTTTTGTCTTCAATCACAGAAAAACAGTTTTGTGTCATGGGAAATCTGTTGATTAAAATTAATTATTAACATGTCCCCTCACTGTTAGCCACGTTGCAATCTTCACTGCCCTTTTTATAAAGCTGTTCACAAAGCTTCAAAGATGGCATGTCCTCTATGTAACATTTTAGTGTCCAAAATTTAGCACTTTTTTTGAACAGATGTGCATTTTTCTTAAAATGTTTTTGACCTGGTCATCTCATATTATCTTATGTATATCTACTAAGTACAAACCATTAAAAAATAATAAGTTGCAAATATATTTGTTTCAAAAATGTATTTTATGGCTGCTGGAAGTAAGGTGTGATGCTTTGTACAGTTTAGTGTGGAGTTACCCAATTATGAATAATTATGATTACAAACATATCTTTAATTCTATTACTTAACCAGTTACTAATTAAACATTCAAATAAATATTAATCAGTAACTGGCTTACAACTTATAATTACCTAACTGCTAAATCTATGTAAAATTATTAATGAAAAAATTGTGTTATTCTAACGTTAAAAGCAAATCTAGATTTAGCTAGCGTTACAACTGTTTACTAAAGGGACACGCCTCAACAAAACACCAGCACATGTAACGTTAGTTGAACTATGACAGAAACTCTAAAAACACAACAGTTTAAATATATTAAAATGACATTAATAAACGATCAGTTAGCTAAATTCAAAGTAAGGAAATGTCATGCTAACTTGCATCACTAGCCAACACATAATGTGTTTTCCTTTTGTATCTGAAAGTTGATAAACAAAAACAGAAAACATGCCTGTTCTGATTTGATTGTACAAAACTAAAACACAATGATTTTTTTGAGAAACAGAAAAATGTCAAAAAACGGACGACTGATTTTGACATAAATTAAGCTAACGTTACGTTAACTAGCTAGCGCATGTGTCAAAACTATTCTCAAAACCACTTTTTGATTATTCTACACCCATTTCAGGCACAATCACAGACCGTTTTTTTTTTCAATTCCTACCAGATCGGTCTTTGACCATTTTTTCCCCGCTGACGATGAAGTTCTGGGCCCGAAAAAGTGAAATATATGCAGAAAAATTCGCGGGAGTTCTGCAGTCACGGAGGTGAAGTCAACGGCCATGAACGGGTGAGTGACAGGAAAGAGAGACAGCATCAGCCAATCGGAGAGCGCGGAGGGAACAACTCAGCCAATCAGAGGGTAGATAGGGAGAAAAAGGCGGGATGTAAGGTTAGCGTGTGTTTTGTTGTTTAGCTTGGATCTGTTTCAGACTTGTTTCAGTCTTGGCTGGGTTTGTACTGTTTAACTCTTTGTTTTAGGTTTAGTTTTGATCTGGAATGAATTTACTTTAGATATGTATTGGTTTTCTGCATTCTGTTATTTGGGACATGATCTTTCACAATAAAATTCACACTTGTCTACAGACTATGCAAAACTATTCAAAAAATATCTCTATAACCAAAAAAGCAGCATATTTAATAAGAATGTCAAATTATATTTTAGTACAGAACGATTTCTGAAAAAATAATAATAATAATATCACAATTTCCATTAACCCTCTACCGCATAGTGTTGCTTTTAGGCAACAAACCACTTTTTTGGCTTGGACACTGGCCCTTTAAGTTTTTTTTTATTTTTGTTTTTTTATAATGTTAGCAGACATGTTTCTGTCCAATAAAATCAGAGGCTGAAGTGGGTGTGTACATTTGACTGAGTCTGAAGCAGTCATTTCTGGAAGCAAAGTCACATGTGACACAGTGCTAGGTAACGGTAAGATAAATAACACTTTTCTCTGGGTTAAATTGGAATAATTTGATACAAAAAAAATATTTTAATGTCCAGAAATATGTCAAGATGCACATTTGATTGTTTACATATAATTTTTACTTGTATGTTTATGCTAATACTGTGTTTTAGGTATGTTGCCCTAGGGCAACATCATGCAGATGTAGCACTTTTGTTGGGAAAAATAGTGCTCAAGAAGAGATGTGTTGGAGTGAATAATGAGTATTATTGCTTGTAGGAAATGGACATAAAAACATTTTATGGGTCCAAGAATGAACATGGTAGTGAAGTTCCATCCGACAGTGAAGACAGTGAGCTTGAGGACGAGAGTGATAGTGGAGAAGAGTGGCTCCCTGAATCAGGTTTGACACTCAGTGTAGGTCAGGGGTCAGTCAGGGTTCTGTAAGATGTGTGTTGGTGTGTGTGTGTTGGGATGAAAATGAGGATGAGGATGAGGTGTTTGAACCAGAGGAAGACAATGGCTGGAGAACACCCCATAATGCCAACTTCCCCGACTATCCTGAATGGCAAGGAAGCCTTCTGAGATCAGAAGAATACTTCAAGATGTTTTTTTCAGAAAATATCCTGTCAGTGATCATAGAGCAGTCAAACCTGTATGCTCTACAGGTTTGACTGTTGTTGTTGTTGTTAAATTTTGTATATCTCACCTGCTCAGGGACTGCAGATGGAAACTAGCTACGGCTAAAATCTGGTGCAAAGCATCTTCAATGTTTTTGCACACTGTCCCTGTTAAATAAACTAAACTAAACTAAACAACCCAAGCAGACCTTTAAAACTCAGCACTAAAGAACTTGAACAGTTCATAGGTACTGTAGTCTACATGTCACTGTTTGGGTTACCAGTCACTCGGATGTTTTGGTCCAAGGCCTCTCGGGTGCATCAAGTAGCTGATACCATGAGTCTGAACAGATGGGAGGCCATCAAGAAAGCTCTCCACTTCAACGACAATGAGGCAATACCTGCAGGAAGTCCAGATCCACTTTACAAAATCTGACCACTGGTAGACCATCTTATTTCAAAATTGCAATCCATCCCAATGAGTGAGAAGCTGGCTGTGGATGAACAGATAGTTCCCTTCAAGGGAAAGAATAAGAACAAGCAATATCTACCAGCCAAACCTAAGAAATGGGGATACAAAATACTAATTTTAGCCAGCTTTGAAGTTATTCCACATAACTTTGAGATCTACACAGGGCGAATAGTGCAACTCCTTGAGCTGGTAGATATAGGTGCAAGTGGGAACGTCATTTCTCCTAAATTGGCTCTTTTTTAGGTAAATTTTAGTATTATGTTGAATAAAACCTTTTCTGATACATTTTTAGATTATTTTCTCCTATTCCATTCAGTATTGAAAACCTTGGTGTTTTAGTACCCTCATCGCACACTGTTGCCCTGAGGCAACAAACCCAGATTTTTGTGGGGGGGCGTGGGGGGTCAAGTGTTATAATTGATATAATGTCAGGGACCCACAAGCTCTCAAAAAGTATCTTGAAATATTTTTTTCCTCCTAAAATAAAAAGTCATGCAGTAGAGGGTTAAACTAGATCAAAATGTCCCTTTCATCATGATTCAGATAGCCTACACGTGTCTATTTTGAGGTAGGTATAGGCCTAATTAATGTGCCTCAAAAACTTTTAACTTCATTGTGATGATTAAATCCAACATTCACTCAAAGCTTGACTCGGTAGGAATATTTGATGTAAAAAAAAAATTGTCTAGCCAAAAAAAAAAAAAAAAAAAAAAAAAAAAGCAGATTGTTACAGGCATGAACTCACAATTAAACTTTTACAACAAAATAGGTCTATCTGTGCTAACTGTGCAACTAATAACAATTCAATTGTGATTTTTGCTCTAAGTGAAAAAATGTGCTTATTACCTTTAGCTAAGTGTATGTAAATGCACTCACATACAACTACAAGAAAATCTACTTCTGTGAAATTGTTGCCTATCTGTTCACTCTACATTTGTTGTGTTCTATAGATGATAATGCTATGACATCTCTCCAAATATTAATTTAAAAACTTGTGATTTCATTGTTATTATATCCTACTTTGGCCCTATCCTGAGAGTTTATTGCCATTGTGAGTAAACAAACAGACTATAGGAACTTGCTTCTGCTCTACACTTTTGGCTCTGATAAGAAAAATATATACTTAATATTATGCTAAGCTTGACAAAAACTCAACATCAGCTAAACATGCTTAAGTTCTGGATTGAAAACACATTTCAGTAGATCTTCAAAAATATAACTTTTATTTCACTCTTTGAAACATGTCTGTTGCAGGAAAAACGTCACGAGGCCATCCAGACGAGGAAGGGCACCAGGAGTAAAAGCAGCAGAGTGTAGTGGCTCAGAGAAGCGTGCATGTACAGCACAAGCCCCGCCCCCAGAATCCACATCGCCTTAGCAACGGCTCGACTCAGCACCAGCTTCCGGACCGTCTTACAGAACTGAGGATGGAAGAGGTAAATAGTCCTGGTTATTAGAGTTGTGTGACATACGTGTCATGTTGATCAATTACCGACTAAAATGCACTTGAAAAAACTTAAAATGCTATGGGTAATAAAAAGGCACGTACTTATATCTAAAAATAAGATAAACCCACAGATTTGCATCCACATTTTCTGCTAACTTTCCATACTGCCTAACGCTACATTTTGGAATCCTTATTAGGGCTGCAACAAGTTAATCGATTAATCGCAACTAATCAATTATTGAAACTCCTCCAAAAATGTCGAACTTTGTCCAGTTAATGTTATTTTTTTATGTATCGATGTTTGTTTAATTGAGGATTCAGTTAATAGCTGAATTTCAATACTTTTGAACCTAAAATGTACTTAAGTGGCGTTTTTAAGTGACATCAAATGTGCCAAAAATTTGTATTCATGTCACTTTTGCATTCTAAACAACAAATCGATTAATCAAAAGAATAATCGTCCAACTAATCGATTACCAAAATAACTGTTTGTTGCAGCCCTAATCCTTATAATCTAAATGTATGGCCTCTTTTTTTAATTACAGGTAAAACTCAGTTCTAGTTTGCTGTTGGGACAAATTTCTTATTTTAGTCATGACTTAGTAAAAGCCTGATAAAATCAATACAACAAATTTCCCTGAAAAAAAAAAAAAAAAAAAAAAAAAGTAAAATAAAAAAAGACAAATATTTAAATATGACATGTCAAATACTTACAAAAATGTCCAGTCCATTTTGAAAACATTTAGTCGAGTCTTGCATTTGTTGTAGTTAGAACTAGAAGCGTAAATAACTAATAACTACTAATAAAAAATAATCAATGTTTAGAACTAATATGTGAGCAGGTTCAAGTGAATTTGCACTCTTTGACCACTCGAGGGCACCATCGCCCAAAAATGTTCCAGTGAAGGCAGATATTATTTCAAAAGAGCTTTTTTTCACCTGAATAAAACAATAAAGTGAATTACATTAGTGTTTTATGTACAATACTAAATGTAATGTAGTCTTTCCATTTGTAAGACTTATTTTTCATTTTTTTTGTTTCACTAAAGCAGAAACTGAAACATGTTTTTATACTAAATCATGTACAAATTAAAATGTATTGGTCGTCAGCATAATCAAACTAAATTAAAAGGTCAGGTCAGTGAAAGTCTCTGGATTAGAATTGTCCAGCACTTTTTAATCACAGAACAATGTGCTGCAGTTTCCCAATCTGAGAACATTTAATCTGCTGCAGCGAAACAAGGAATGTGACCATTTCACAATTAACTCGCCCAGTCAGAACTTTTATTATGGTTTAGTCATGCCTGGTTCTGGTCCAGACCTACTTCAGTCCTAGTTTATAGCTGGTTTAGTCCCGATTTAGTCCTAGTTCAAACCTGATTCAGAAATTGTTTGGAGAAAAAAAAGGGTAGAAGAGAAGTTTTGGTATCAACACTGAAATCAAGTTTATTGTTCATATAAAAATGGCTAAAAATGTTCAAAAAAAAAAAAAAAAAAAATAGGATCATTAGAGTTAAGGTGATAATTTTCCAGTTTTATAACACATTTTAAAGTCATTTCACATTTGTAACAGATCTCCCTGACCCTACCTGAAAAGTCTGGAAGCTCATGCTGGTCCCGTAGCGACAGTACATGACGTAGTGCTCACAGTTGAACCACAGGAGGCTGTAGGGGACTTGTCCTTTGAGTCTCTCCGCTCTGAGGGCCACTGTCTCCGGGTCCAGAGGAGGACGACTGCTGCAGACCTGGAGGGAGTCCTGATTTAATGATTCATCATAATTCAGTCCAGTAGCTTGGTTTAGACGCAGAGTAGGGATACAATTGTGATTTGAGTTGTAAAAGGTTTGAAAAATTAGATGCTAGTTGATGCTACAACTTGAAAGTGGACACATATTTAGACAGGGTTAATACTAAAACAGAGCAAAAAATAATCACAAAAACAGGACAAATTTGCACTTTTAGTTTTGTCAGTTTTGTTTAGTTTTATCAGGACTATTATAAAGGAACATAACTGGGCCAGTGTTGACACAAAAAACACTTGTTCAGGGCATTTTCCTTTCACTTGTGCACGATGTTGGACCCACCACTGTAAGCTGCACCCACCATGGCACTGTAAGGCCATTGTGGGTAAACTGCCATCATACTGTACAGTGGTTATAACTCAGATTCATCACAGTGGCTCCAGTTCAAGTTGCCCAGGAACAACACCAAACTGGAACCACAGACATTTTCTGAAAAATGTTTTATCTGAAAGTTGCATATGTCAAGAGATTTAATTCAAGGTACTTCCTGGTAAAAGAAAGGTTAAATAAATACATAAAAATAAACACTGCTGACAACATGGTGGCTTAGGCTGGACAATGTAATTGAAAAATCGCAAGATGGAGATTGAATCGAATCATCAATTATTTGCTTGTAGGCTTTAAATTAAAACATAGACAACCAATCTTTTGTCTGTAAAAATGTGTAGTTTGGATCAAAAGTCAAGCTTTGAGGCAGAATATTGATATATACTTTTAACAATATCTGATCAATGGGACATATTAAAAGCTTTAGTTTTTGTTTATGTTCATAAATAACTATTGTCTTTTGCTTTTGAAAAAGTTAAACAAAATCAAATCGAATCCATCTACGGATCGATATAAGAAAAAAATAATCATGATTTTATTTTTTCCCAGATCGCCCAACACTACTGGTGGCTCATGTGGTGGAGGCCGAAGCTCTCTCCCAGTACCACCAGGAAGTGAGCTCTCCTGGTGTTTGAGGAGATTCTACTGGAGTTGGACATTTCAAAAACTAAAGAGCTGTGTGAGCCTAGAGGACTGTTTCCACCTGCACTGATCCAGAGAGAACTGATGGAGCAGGTAATGACATTCAAGTATCTGGAGTGAAATTGAAACTACTACTTTATAAAGCATGTGATAAATAAAAAAGCACAACAGCGCCTCGAGCTGCTAAAAAAGAACATTTTAACAATGGTTTACAAATCTCTAATAGAAATACTCAGTTTTAGTTTGACATCTTGGTTCCACTTTCTGCTGATAAAACATAAATCCAAGCTATCTTGCAGCATAAATCTAGCCAGCAAAATAACTGGTACAGTCTAAACCTCCATGTCTGAACTTGAAGTGCTGAGAAAGGCAGCTCAGATCATCCTCTTATCTGCTTTATACCTCATTTACACTGTTCCTGTCAGGCAGGCACAATAAGGTCCCATTAGCCTTCAGGAACCTGTATAAAAAATACTTCTCTCTCTTCTCTTTAGTTTACTGTTCAGACTTAATCCTGGTTTAGTCAAGTTGTAAGTTTTGACTTAGTCCTGGTTTAGACCTTGTCCGTGGGGTTGACGAGGATTTCAGATCCGTAGGCGAAGTCCTCCACAGAGTCGACTCTGACACTGCCGCGCTGAAACACAACAGATACAGAGGGAAATTATGGTTCTGCAGGCCTGGACTCAATGATCAATAGATTTTGGGAAGTGACATGAATAGTTTTGAGTTTCTGATTGAAAATAAAACCAGTTAGTAATGAGCAATATTAACAAAAATGCATCAAGATATTTGTCAACTCGAGATTGATCCTAAGCGTTGTCTAAATAGCTCAAGAGTTTAATACAGTTTTTTTGATTGAATATGAAAAATAATGAATCATGAAGCTGAACAAACCTTGAGAATGACTCCTAGAAGAAGCCTGGTGTTTGTGACCATCTTCTGGATCTGCTTTGGGTCACTGCTGATCAGCGGCATGATGTCAGGGATAAAGTGAGCCACTCTGAAACACACAACAACAAAGGTTAAACACAACTGAAGGTTAAGGTTATCTTATACCTTCACCTAACCTGGTAGATTTGTTTACACCATTACTCCACCTGAATGTCATTCTATTTAAAAAGAGGTCTATAATGCAAAATACACTTTATTGAGTTTTAACCTTGTCCTTTATCCCCGCATCTATCTTGTACTTATTTTCATTTCTGAGCAACTAAATACTTAAAATATGAATTCAAAATAAACTTCACTGAATTAATGAGAAAATTGGCAAATTCTTTCTTTGTCTAACTATACAGTAAAGATTCTCTAACACACAGGTCAAACACAAGAGCCAGGGGCCAGACACGGCCCTTCACTTTGTAATATGCGAACCTTAGAGTTCATAAGGTTTATTTTAGCACTAGGAGTAATGTGTAGATATCGAACTAGAGAAACTGTTTGCCTGAAATTTTAAGAATAATTAATTTTTAGAATGCATAGAATTGTTTATAGAAGTGCAGTATGTGTAACTTCAATAAATAAACAAAAATCAAATACAGTCAAGCGGTAGTTTGGTTTATTGCAGTTACAATTGGCCTTTTGATGAAAACCATAATGCCATTGTGGCCCTTGGTCAAAATGAGTTCAACACCCATGCACTAAAAGATAAGTGATTACCAAATGGTGAACCAAAAACAAAAAAGTTGTTTCCTATGTTGTATTTTAAAAATTAATGTGACAGTGTGCAACATTCTGTTGGTGAAAAATATAACTCAGCAAGTCAAAAGAAAAAAATAAAACCAAAAGTTGGAACATTTTAAATGGGGATAAATACATTGTATGCAATTTTTTTTTAAATTTTAGCTAAAGTAAGAGTTTTCCATGAAAACACACTAGAGTAGGCCCCAGCTTGGTAAAAGTAGTGATGTAGTACATACAGTGTGTTCCATTGTGACAGTCGGACACATATAAATATAAAAAATTACAAAACTGGTCTTGATGAACCGTGGTCTTTAAAAGTCTCGGTCTTGTATTGGTCTTGATTAGTGTGGTCTTAACTACTACACTTTAAAGTTTACTACTACACTGCTGACACTACATGAGAATGTCAGACTGCTGCTTGTTACTTTGAACATCTTCTGCAATTTAGAAGAGTAAGTCTGCCATGACATGTTTTGCATTTTTCAATTTACAAAATGTATGGTGATCATTTACTTTTCTTAAAGTTTAACAGGAGGCCTACTTGAAAAAAATGTATTATGTGTTCATAAATAGTGTACTGAACCAGACCTAAATCTGGTTCTAGTTTAGTCCTAGACTAGTTTCCTAACCCACCTCACCTTCCTCCTCCCAGGTAGATCCCAAAGTGAATGAAGAGTGTCCGGGGCACCTCCAGCAGATCTCCACGTCTGAACTCCAGGTCATATTTACTCTCACGCACTTCCTCCTCCTTCTGTCCACTCTTCTTTTCCTTCTCCTGTTTCGGGGTCAAAGCAGTGCAGAACAGTGGAAGGACACAAAGAGGGAACATGGTGTGGACTGAAGAATTTTTCTCAACACCCAAAAGGTTTATACTGAGAGAGTTAGAGAGTGACTGAACAACTGAAAGGTTTTAGCAGACCAGCAACAGAGGGAGGAGTTTCAGCAGCATTAAAGGATTTCAACTGGAGAGCTGCAGCAATTTATTGACTAATAATACGCCTTTTTCACACTGCGGCTGGGCTAGTTTGCCTCAAGCCTGCGAATTGTCCCGTCCGTTTCATTAATTCCCTATTGAGATTTAGCCAAGATAAAGTTAACAACAAGCTGCATTTAGATAATCATTTTCCGCCTGTTACAACATTCACATACGAGGTAAATACTGCAGAGAAAATGTGAAAAAATGTTTTAAAAATGTGCTGTTTATGTCTCAAAGCTAACCTAAATTTAAATTAATTAATAAGGTTAAAATAACTACAAACAATTGGCCTGGCATTTTATGTACTTTTATCAAACTGTCTAAACTTGTTGAATTTACTATACTTTTCTATGATACAATTTTGCAAACAATAAATGTAATTAAAATGAGCACATTTTTTATGTAAAGATTAATGAAATAAAATGTTCGCTTCCATTCTAAAAAAATACAGATTATATTTTATAAAGATTATTTATAAATATTGATTACATCCAATGAGTTTCTCCTGTCTCATTGTAGCTCCTGATGTTCCTCCTGTGGTCTCCCATCCAGATACTGCCCAGACCAAACATGCTTAGCTTCTGAGAGCTGACAGGATAAGTCTTTGGCAAGATACACTGCCATCTACTGAACTGATGAGTTTGGTGCTGCTTTCTGGAGCATGTGCAAAAAGTAGATCTTTGCATTTACACAATTTTTGGTGTAATTTTGTGTGTAAGTATTAAGCAAATAAAATACACACATTTAAATTTCAGGCAGTTGGTATGATTATTAGTCTAATTATATAAGTAGATATTAATAACAATAAAAAACGATTAAATCTGATTAAAAATATATATGCTTTATTTAATAAAGGCCAGAATATATGTATATACTTTTTTCAGTGTACATTGTTGCTTCAAAAATGTTCATTTGGTCACTTGTGTTTTCTTTTTAACAGACCAGTAAGGTGATTTTTTTTTTATACCTTGACATGTTTCAGATGTCTCCTGCATCCTTCCTCAGATGGTCCTGTGATGTTGCGGTGACCTGTCATGCTTTTAGTGTAATTCTCCTGCCTGGAGGGGAACAGTATCATCTGCAGTCCTATCTCTCCAGGGCAGCGTCTCAGGTGATAGGCCCCCTCGTCTCTATACTGGGCGTGTTTCTGGATCTCAATTGCCTCCTTAATCCAACATTTGTGTTTGCTGTTCTCCATCCCAATTAACCATATCATGTCAAGCGATGAAAAAAAAACAACTTACCTGTCTGTTAAAAAGAAAACACAATATGATGTCTACAGTATTTTAGCTATTTTCTTAGCTTTTAGCTTTGAAACAAAAATATCAAGTTTTATAATCAAATAACGAACATATTTGTTTTTAAAGGCTTCCTACGAACATTTTTGGCATTTACAAAATTTGTTCATGCCACCTGTGACTTGAATATGTTTCCTCTGAGTGTGTTCATGTGTGTTTGGACATTTTTAAAAGACGCTGAAGTTTTTCATCAGCGAAAGTCAGGAGACGCGCTGCTGCACTTCATTTCCTCGTCTCTCTCTCACTTTGCTTCAGGAGAAGTCCTGCCTTCAGCCCATATTTGCCATATAAGGAAGTAGCTTCCTTAATGCATTATTCATGTTTTTTATAAATAACCATTTGTAATTGGAGTTTGGTGAAGTTGGCATAAAGGCTGTTAAGAAGGAATTTGGCTTCTACACATTGTGAATCTGACGTAGGGCTGCTCGATTATGGTGAAATTATTAATCATGATTACTTAAAGAATAATTGAAATATCATTTGCTTAAAGTTGGGGTAGCTGACTTTTTAAGTTTTAAATTAGTAACCTTTGAGATTTCCACTAAAAAGTCTTGGATAAATGCAGCACTTTGTGAATAAATGAGATCACTGAGTAGTACTGTTTGAATTGAATAAAAAATAATTGTAGTTCTAATCAGGAGCCAAATGCTGCTCTCTGATTGGCTGAGCTTGGGTGGTCCTCTCCATATTCACTTTGCTGTTTGTAAGGAGTGTTTTTTAAGCCATAATTGCAACCAAAAATAAATACATGTCGTTATTAACCATATGTCGAAGAATTTATGACAGGAAGTTGTCAGATTTAAAACCTAAAAATGTGTACACTGTGAAAATCAGCCTTTAAAAAGAGTGCAAAGCATTAGCGCCACCTAAATGCAGAGAGTGAAGAAATCAAATCAAATGGATGAGCTATCTTAGATTTTTCTAAGATATCTCATCGTTGTAAATGTTTCTACAGTTGTAAAGAAACAGTCTGGGGCCTACTTTTACAACTCATGGAAATATCTGAGAGCTTACAAACTCACTTGAGTCACAGTTCATAATAACAATCAGAAGGAGACTTTTCTCAGCAGCTTCTTAAAGTGGAAGTTACACACAATTTCTAAAAACACTTTCATGAATGAGGCCTAACGTCTTTTCCTGTATCTACCTTGTATGTGAAGGTATAAATACACAGCCAGTGTTTATCAGCTGAAAGTCACTCTCCACTTTGTAGTTTTAGAGTATTAATTCGTTTTAATGTCACTCAGCAAATTCCTCACCTTAAATCACCTTAAAGGCACTATACATTTTTTTTATACTTATCTTAAATTGACTTTTTCCCAGCGCAGTTAATGTGTCAAAGTAGCTTTTTGGGTGAAAATGAGCTTGCAGTGTCACCTTATGTATATAATCACAGACTGTTTGCACATTAAAGTCCAGGAAGTGTTTGTTTATTATCAGCATTTGGCAACCTCATTTTCTATCTTGAAGAATTCACTCACCATGATTCAGTCTTTATACAGTTATGTCAGTGCATTATAGAAATATTTATGTCAGATTGACCAATGGAAAAAAAAAATTCTAATTGATACTATAATAATGTGTTCAAAATCATCAGTTTTACCACCAGTACAGCTGCATGGTCTGAGCACTGTTACTGCTGTATGCTTTAATCTCTTGCGTAGTTTAATGACTTTGTGTGGAAATAGCAGTTTCTCAATACTTTTCGCTAATCCGCTGCTCTAATGTAAAATCCAGTTTCCTTCACTGTGGCAACCAAATGCAATAAGGAGCAATGTCCTATTTAACTCAGACTGACTTCTACTTCAGCTGTAATCATGAATGAAATGTACAAAACTCTCAGGATTATAAGCGTTTATTGTTGTCCTCTCTGCAGAATGTCTCTTGCCTGTTGTTGATGGTTTTAGTTTTCATAACGTGGCTGTAATCTGATGGACACAGAAGGCTCCTCCCGTGTGTTTTCATACATCACTGAGCTCTGCGCGTACGCTCTGCTGTAGTGGCTCCTCGACATCCTGCTCCCTGGAAAAGGCAGATAAAACTCAAGGAAGTTCACTTGTTAAGTCTGCAGATGAGATGAGAAGTTATTTATCTTTATTGACACTCTGAAACTATAGGAAGTACAAGAGAGTTCTGTCATAGGTGTGTTATTATTGTGTATATATTGATTTTATCCTAACGTGTCTTTTTCTTGGAGCTTTTTATCAATTGTTTCAACTGAATTAATTGAATGTGACTTTAATTATTTCTTTCTGATATTTTGTCTTTTCTGTTTACTGGTGCTGGGCCGGATATGGACGGATTTGAGGATTACAATTCTTTCTACGCTGCTGAATCTAAAGGCGCCAGTGGTGTGTCCACGCAGACTTCAAACTAGGTATGTACATGCTTTATAGTTTCAAAGCAAACTTTCTTCTGACAAGGTCTGAAGACGCTGGTGATCTTGAATGTTTCTGTTCTAAATGTGACTGAATGTGGCCTAAAGGTGGGGTAACTAAATGTTTTTGTTGTAAATTAGTAATCTTTGTGCATTCCACTACGAAGTATAACAGTAAATACAGCACTTTGTGAAAAAATCAAACCTCTGAGTACTGTCTGAACTGAATAATAAAGAATTTTAGTTCTAATCAGGAGCTGAATGCTGCGCTCTGATTGGCTGAGCTTGGGTGGTCCTCTCCATTTTCACTTTGTTGTTTGTAAAAAGAAGTTTATAAGCCATAAATGCAACTTTGGTCCAAAAGACCGAAATGTACCAACTCTAAAATTGTGTTTTGGGTTAGTTTTTTTTTTTTTTTTTTCTGTTTATTGATCAAACCAGATTTAAAAACTGAAAACAAAATTGTGTTTTGTAATTGGTTTTGCCTGAACTGGCCCAACTGTGGGTCAGATTTGGACAGTTTGGTATAACTTGATGGCTCCTCTTTTGTAGATTCATTCATTGGTTTATTTGAAAAGAACACTGCAGTTCGATGCATGTATTTCAGTGCTTTTATCCCAAGCTAATTCACAGCACTTGTCCTTAGAAGGGCTTTTAACATACAAAAATATAAAAAAATACAAACATTTCTATATACATTAAATACAAGTGTAAAGGTCATGCAGTGTTGTTGCTGCCACAAAGATTTATGACTTTGGGTTTGAGGCTGAAATGTGTCTTGATTCATTTTCTAAGTCTCGATTTCTTTGAGAAATAAAGAGTTCTAAACAGCACTGTGTTCAATGTGGGTCTCAACTCATCTAAATGTGGCTCAGTTTCTGACTCACTAGTGAAACATGAAATTGGACTACATTGTTTTTGCGAGTTAAATGACTTAATACTAAACCTCCAAGCTAAACGGTTTTAAATTTTCATATATATTTTTTTTATTATTATTAAACCAGGTTTGAACTGCTGTTGTTTTTTTCTAAGATGTGTTTTGTCCAAACTGTTTGAAATGTGGGTCAGATTTGGACACACTGTATGATTCTGTTGGTTGGACATCTTTCAACTTGCAGGAAACATTGGTATATTTTCATTTACAAAGAATGGGTTTGGTATCAGTATCGGCAAATACCCGGAGTCAAAGTATCGGTATCGGACCGGTTCCAAAAAATTGTATCGGAACAACACTACTAATGACATGCACTTAAATAGTAATATGGGAGAGTATCTGACCTTTGACCTTTGTGTAGAGCAGAACCGTAACCACGGAGAGGATCAGAGCTAACAGACCAGCAGACAGAAGAACGTGTCTGAGGAAGAAACCTGAAACATGTTTACCACATTTTAGATTATCAGTATAAAATTAGATTTAGCTCAAGTGACTTTTGTGGCTAGTTTTAGACTGAAATACTACAAATATATATTACCTAGACCATAATATTAACCAAAAAAAGATTTGCTTTGAAAATAGAAAAGAACATTTTTTGAGCGTCAAGTATTTACCTTGGCAACACTAACACATTATATCAAATATCAATGACACGTATCAAAAACAAAACCACAAAGTTAGCTGAACCGACTAGTGGCACAATACCAAGTTGTGCCTAATATTTAGAGGACTAGATTTGTTTCTATTGGCTAGTGATAATAACTAACGCTGCTGTCTGTTTTTATTGATCTACACAATGTCTAAATCTGCATTAGACTGTAACTAAGAACTGATTATAACCAAATCTGAACAAGGAGTATCTCAGCATTAAAACCAAATCTAAACCAGGACCAAACAAGCTCTAAAACAGAATTAATCCAGGACCCAATCAAGTCTAAGGTATACAATATAAAAAGTGACCATTTTAAACTGGATAATACGTGAATAAATGTTGAAAATAAGTCATAATGATCTTTACTTGACCGTATTGTCTTAATACAAGATTTGTCAGTAGAGCAAGAGCAAAGAGGATTGTTCCTAAAATATGGAAAATGCAGCATTTTCTACTGGTATTATGACAAGAAAATACACTAGATCCATTTGGCAAATCCTATTTTCAGACAGTATAAATATAATAAAATCAAGATAACTATTGCCTAGTTTAAGCACTTATTGACACATTAAGAAATTCAAGTTGGCCACTTTAGCTCAAGAAATAACAGAATTTTATCTATATATTTTTGGAACATTTAGAAAGTGAAGTAAGATTTTTTTGGCGGGCCGATTTGGCACCCAGAGTTTAGTCACAGGCAGCTTACCTGTATGTGTAGCAGTGGTTGGCGTCTCTTCACATGAACAGTTTGTGAGTGATGTTGGTGGCAGATCTAGACATGTAAGCGGAATATCAATGGTACACAATCTTAGAAGAATCTTCACCTGCTTGTTTCTGTATAGAGATTAGGGTTGTCAAAAAAATCGATTCCCCGATATTAATTGATACTCAAACCTATATCGATATCGTTTGAACAAGTATCGATTTGTAAGCCCTGCCCCCTCCCCCATCTCGTACGCTAAGCCCCGCCCCCTTCTTCTCTCATGGAGCTGCACAGTGGAAGACCGCCCTGGTTCCGGAAGAGTTTTGCCCCATGTTATAGTGCCATAGGCTTTTCGAAAAATTCAAATATTAAGAGTTTAAAGACATACCGCGGGCTATCCAGCTATGTGCTAACTCAGATCCACAGCGCGGTTGTTTTCAGTCTAAAAAGCACATCTAGAACTTAAAATTCGGCAAAATGTCGTAATAACTTCGTAGTTTACAAAGCTGAAAAAACGTTTTTTAAACAAAAATGTAGGTCTTATACTCGTGACTCACCACATGCTGCTTAGCCCCAAGGACGTTTTCAAACTTTTAATATAATTTTTTATCGAATTCCCTATGACAATTTAACATGGGGTTCGAGATTTAGGAACCAGGAAGTGGGAACTGTTGAGCTCCATTGGAGATGGAAATGATGGATGAAACTATCAAATACTGTATATATAGCCTATATACTACATAAACAGCAAATGTGTCTGATCATAGAACAAAGCCCAGACTTAATGTAAAGGTTCATGAATCAAGTTAATAATAAATAAATAATATATTAAAATACTATTCTTTTAATAATATCAAAAAGAAAAACATAAATTAAAAACATTATAATTTAAAATAAAAATACTATCATAAGAAAGAAAAATTTAAAGTTGGCATCGAGTTTTTTTTCAAGTATCGAATCGAGTTTGAAATTTTAAACTAATAGAGATGTTATTGTTTTGTCTGTTGCTGGTTCAATTTCAGTTTCTAGAGTTAAGTTAATGCCTGAGATTTTATATTTATCCACAGCAAATGTATCAGTTTCACACACAAAAGAATAGCGAGCAGTAATGCATTTTTTTTTTGTCAACAAGAGTGTTCCCTAAAAGTTTTGCTTGTTAGCCTAGCATTTAGCCTAGCATTTAGCCTAGCATTTAGCCTAGCATTGACAAGTGGGTAAATACAAATATAGGTTAGCATTAGCTTCAAGACAGAGCAGCACCATTTATAAACACATACACTTTCCCCGGTGAAGTATTTACCATGCAGAAAATGATTATCTGATTGTAACTCGTTGTCCGCTTTGTTTCAATTACATATTTAATCATTTTAGAGAGTTTAAGCTAATTCTAATAATATTTTCAGACCAGAACTAGCCTAGCCGCAGGGTGAAAAGGGCTTATTAGCATTGACTTAATTTCAAACTACCCTTAATCAGAAAAACCTCACAAAATAGTTAGATGAATATGCTGTTAGTGTTGAGTATCTTCTCACCTTTAAACTTAGGAAAGAAGGTGAAGATCTCAGTTGATAATCTTTGTCTGATTTCACACTTCAGCGCCCGATGAGACGGAGAAGGAGGAGACGTGTTTTTGAAGGAGACCGAGGCCCAGCAGACAGAGAAGGAGTGATACTGAGACATCTGCAGATCCGTATGGTCTTTGGTCACTTCTTGATTGTTGTTGTTGAGCCATGTCACATTATGATAACAGTCTTTAACAGAGCAGTTGTAGGTCACTCTGTCCTGCTGCGTACTCTGAGATACTAGAGAGAATGAGGATGGAAAACAGGTCAAAACAGCACACAATATTGTAGGTTTCTTAGAAGTATACATTTACTAGAACTTGGATAGTTTTTGAAAGGTTTTGAGTTTTATCAGAGCAAGTAAAACAACTGCACAATGTGTCACATCACTATTAATATTGCAAGTAAAATGGGGGGGAAATTCTAATTTAGTCTGTGTTAAATGTTTTGGACAAAATCATTGTAGAAAATTGATTGAGTCATTGTTCAGCTTTGGTATCGAGTATAACCCAAAATCAGATTTGAAATTTTAGTATTGTGACACTACCATATAGAACTCCTGCTCCCATGTGACTAAATTTGTTGCGACCATTATTACGGTAGTGAAGGAATGCTGGTAACTAATGGCAACAAGCCTGAAATTTAATTTTTTGAGTTTGTCAATGTCATTAAAAAAGGTTGTAAATAACAGCAAGACCTAAAATCAGATCAAAATTAAACTAAGGCTGTAGTGATTACAGGTATGATTGGTAATCAATTATGTCGGCTACTTATTTTGATTAGGCAGTTTTTGTTTAAGCCTAAACACTGTTCGGCCGTTGTAGCCCTAATGCCACCAACTGCAGCAGCTCTAATATCATGACAGACAGATATTATATTGCAACACTTTCTAAAAATATCAAACTGCTTCTTGCCTATTCACTTTAGTTGTGCTAACTTTTGTTGGTAGCGCACTTCCTGTTTTGCTCAGTTAAGGTAGTTAACATGCTAACTTGTCTGTCTTGCTAGGCAATCTCAAAAATATATAACAACAGTTAAAATAAATAAAGCGCCCAAGTTCGACAGGCTAACCACAGCTAAACAAGACGTGCAGTGCCAAGAAAAATGGGCGGGGCAGAATAAGGTGAATAAGATTCTGCAAATTCAACATTTTTCCAATAGAAATTGGGATCATGGCATCACACATGTGTAGAATGTTCAGCTGACCTAATGTTAAGCCAATGGGGATATTAAAATATTAAATACTGAACTTAGCATAGTTTTTCAAGTTGCGGCTCTTTTTTTATTGTTTTGGCTGATTTATTCCTATGAAAGTCTTGCAAACCTGTAACAAGCATGTCCCTTCCTCAAGCTTTTAAGAAAAGGTTGTAGTAGGCTACAATACTCACAGATCACAACAGAAAGATAATGAATGTTCCTCTGTGTGTAGGTTGAACTGTTTTCTGAGCAGATGTAAGCTCCTTTTTGTTCAGCTGTGACTCGGCGTAAAAGCAGGGAGCAGTTCTGTAGGAGCCTCACAGATGGATTCACATTCTTCCCAATATGTCCTCTTTTGAACAGGCCCAAGACACGACCCTTTACCACAGAGTCCCAGTTTGTGGATTCACACTGGTTTTGGTCTTCAATCTCACAGGCCAAAGCGATGTCATCTCCTTCTCTCACAGTGTGGTACGTGTCCCGAACAGCAACAGTGCCTGAAGTGAACAATGGACAGCATTGAAAGGTACGATGGCCCTAAAGGGTAAAATGTGTGCACATTTTGAAAGAATGCACATAAGTTCAAAAACACAAACCCAAACCCAAAACCTCAAAACAAGCATAAATTGATTTACACACATTTAAAAGCACACAAATGTATTAAATTACACAATCTCAAAAGCATGCAAATAAATTCAGAAACACACAAAACAAATTCAAAAATACAAATGCCAAATCAAAATTGTGCACACAAATTCAAGACCTACCTTTTATGTATGTGTTTTTGCATGCACTGGCGTGGTTTGCAGCCAAGTGTAAAGCAGCTGAGATAGGACTCAGCTCCTCCATACTCGAGGCCATGGTTCTCGACTGGAAAAAAGGTGCCCTGCCCTCTACAGGTGGGTGGAGAGTCCTTGCTTCAAGTGGAAGAGTTTAAGTACCTCGGGGGCTTGTTCACAAGTGAGGGAAGGCTGGAGCCTGAGATTGACAGGCGGATCGGTGCAGTGTCAGCAGTGATGAGGTCACAATATCGAATCCATCCCAAATGCAAGTGATCAAACTGAGTTTGTTTCACCGGGTGACAGCACTTCCTTTAAAGGGGTAAGGAGCTCAGTAACATTGGAGGAACTTTAAGTTAAGCCGCTGCTCATGGACAGGAGGCAGCTGAGGTGGCTCAGACATCTATAGGATGCTGTCTGGATCCCTTCCTGGTGAGGTGTTCCAGGCATGTCTCACCAGTAGGAGACCTCGAGGAAGAACTAGGACAATGTGGAAGTACTACATTTCTCAACTGGTCTTGGAACGTCTTGGGATTCCCCCAGAAGTAGCAGGAGGAAGTCTATGGACAGGGAAGTGATGTTTTCTGATCTGCATTTGTGTTTTGCCTTTCAGGGCCACTGTCCATTACACAATGGAATAGTGCTTTCCCTACTATTCCATTGGCAAAGCCCACCCTGCTAACAGCACACACCACCCTGCTCATGTGAGATCTTTAGTTTCATGTTCTAAATTTCCTTGTAAGCTATTTCATAGCAGTTTAACTGCTCTAAATGACAGTAAGAAATGTGACAGAGTTCCTGTTGTTTATCTGATTTTCTTCTGCCGTTTCCTTAATTTTCTCTTGTAATATGTTAGATACAAACACAATATTTAGCAAAGTAGTGGTTGTATGTAATTGTCAGAATTGCAGTTTTTTTTTCCCTTCACTTGTGCTATGAGTTCTACATGAGATAGACAAAACTAAGAAAGTAATAGACAAAACAAACTCATAGCATTTGTAAGTGCACTTGTTCACTGTGTGGACCGAAACTCACCTGAATGTTGTAAAACCAGAAGAAAGAACGGTGTAATCCTGAACAAGGCCATCGCTGCTCTGCTCTCAAGAAAACATATTCAGTTTTATGCAATATCTGTTTCCTTTACATCACTTCCTCAAAATCCTCTCTGTATTTATAACAGTTCTTTTAAAAGAGCAACAATTCCAATGAGTTATAGTCAGTTTTTTTTGTTGTTGTTCTTTTTTTTAATATTTTGTTCAGTTTATGTTACTGCAATTGCAGTCAGAGAAATTGCTAATTGCAATCATTCAATGGGAATTACAACAATTACTGTACAAAACATTACAGTTTTTTGTACAAGATGAATACTGTAATTTCTGCCCTATTGAGCTCACCTGAATATAAGCCGCACCCACTAGGTTTAAGTAAAAAAAAATGATAAAGTACATATATAGGCCGCACTTGTTAATAGTAAGTCTATGAGAATCTACAAATTTGCTGCATTGCCTTATAAGCCGCATAGTTCAAAGCTCATGAAAAAAGTAGCGGCTTATAATCCAGAAATTACGGTAAATGTTTGTATAAAATGGAAGGCTTGAGTCGCTTCACGGTCTTGACAAATAGGTTTAAGTTACTCTTAGCCTCAGAGTTGCCAAGTCCACTTTTTATAGCGACTTTGGCCAACTTTTTTCAGAATGTGTTATGAATTTTAAACATTATGTTTTTTGGGGCTGGACTTTCAAGTCATAAGGGGATGCAGTTTTAGCTCATTTTCAGGCGCATCACTGCATTGTACTTATCGATTGTGTCCAGAAGATGGCACTGGACTGCTACAGATAATTTTTTATATATTTTTCACCTTATTCTGTCTCGCCCACTTTTGTTGGCACCACACTTCCTGTTTAGCTCTGTTAAACTAACATGTTATTTTGTCTGTCTTGTGGGCCAATCTCAAATAGCTATAACAACAGACAGAATTCTACAGGCTAAACGCAGCTAAACAGGAAGTGCACTGCCAAGAAAAGTGGGCTGGGCAGAATAAGATGAATATTTACTCGTTTTATTGAAGTATGCATACAATGTGTCAGCAGTTTATTTGCAAATATCAGTCATAGGCAGCGGTGAAAGCTTCACATGAGAAATGCCCCTGTGCTCTGTCAATATGAGAGTCCAATGGGGAATGTAGGACTACTGTATTATAAAAATATGAGCTATTTACAGATGCACTAAAGAACATTATGATGGAGGATTAGGCACCTGCATGTTTATAGACAAGGCAAAGTATATGCTTTCTTTACTATTTTACTTTTAAATGGCTAAAAACTACTGAAAAAAAAAATACAGAAAAAACTGCTGAAAGAAATTCTGGTTAATTTCATTTATAGGCAAGACATTACATATACTGTACAAATTTCAGTTTACTTTTTTGAAATACATATATAGGCCTATTTTTGTGAACTGGTGCAAAGGCAGGTTATTAGGGTTTTTAGCATTTTAGATATTTAAAACGCTAAGCCAAATTTTTTACAGTAAAGTAACTTTAATTAAATTTCTCACTTGCACAGATATCCTATTAATATATCTATTCAGGTATAAATGAGCTGGCAGTATCTACTTCTAATAATGTTCCCCGTTTGTAAAACTCCACCAAGTTTTGTTGTTGTTGTTGTTAGCATAGTGGCTAACTGCTTGTCAGTGCCCACCTCGGCCCACTTTGTACCTTTTAGCGCAACTACATGCACAGGCCAAAATTAAGTCTTTTAAACCTATTATTTGAAAGTGTACAGTTATTAGTATTTTGTTAAATTGATATTTATGACTGTATGTCACAAATGTTAGCCAATAGAAAGCCCTAAACACCACATTTCTTTATTGCCATTTTAAGCTAACAGTTAGCAGCTGGAACTAGCTTAATCGAGCATTTATGACTTTTAAACAGTAATAATCTCATTTTACAATCATTTGCTTTGTTGAAATCTGTAAGTGAGTTTTGTTTTTAACAGCTTAGGTTTGTCTGTGTTTAATTAAAATTTTAATATGAAGTAAAGCTAAAGGTACGAAGTGAGCATGTGATTCTGTATTTTTGTGCACACATTTTGTCCCCTCCCTCCTCATGTTGTTCAGGGTAGGTTCTGAATGAGTGACAGCTGGATGAAGCCAATCAGAGGGAGATTACATTCAGAGGAAGCAGATTACTTAATTTAGTTCTACAGAAATATACTTGAATTGTAATAAATTGAGCCTACATTTTCAATTGAAATCAGTTTTTTTTTTTTTGTTTTTTTTTTTGAGTAATCACAAGTAAATACAAGTGGGTGGAGATAGGAGGAAGGAGAAAACAGAAATTTTGTGAGCACTCAAGCATACAAAACTTTTTCAAACATGCATTAGGCCTATTCAATCCAAATACAACTGTGAGTAAACTAATGATGATGAGAGAACGCTACAGAGCAATGGAAAGGTCAAAACCAATGATACATACGCCTCTGTTTTATTTTCAATATTTAAAATATTTATATACATTATAACAGCAAAAATTGTAACAGTAAAAAGTCTTAGAGCCACAGTCGGCGTTAGGCACAAAGCTATTCAAACAAACATTCATTCAAAACATATTTCTTTACCTTTAGCAACTTGAACAACAAATGCAAACTACAATAGGCTACTCATACAATTCTTTCTCTTCATAACTCAACATTCTAGACTTACAATCTCCTAAACTGATCAACAGGTGGCAGTTTTGTTCCATTATTTCATGTCAGTAAAATTCCACAAACTTTACAATTTTTCAAATAGAAAATCACAAATGTTGAACTTAATCACCATTTTGTGCTTGTACCTTTGTTGCTTGAAGGTCCACTGTGTAACATTTTGAAAAAAAGTTTAAATTGTCCTTTATTTATTTAATAACAGTGAAAAAGCTTTTTTTTTTTTTTTTACAGATGTGACCTGTAATTTGGCATATTGGTGTTGCCTGCTTCTTGTTTCCATGGAGATGTTTTTTGTAAGTTCATCACAACATTTTGCAGCTATTCAACTTATTCTGCCCTGCCCACTTCCTTGGCAGCACGCTCGCTGTTTAGCTCTGGGGTTGTATGGAGGATTTTCAAAAAATTGTTTGTTGTCAGTCTTAATCAAAAACTGTAGCATAGATTTGTAACAGCCTTGTACTTATGCTAAACAAAAAAAGAATACCGTATTTTCTGCACTAGAGGGCGCACTGGATTAAAAGGCGCACTGTTAATAAAAATTTAATTTTCTGTTTTTGTTCACATATAACACGCATCAGACTATAAGGCGCGTTTAACAAAAAAAAATAAAAATAATAGTCAGATAAGTCAGTCTGTCAAACTTTATAGAGTTCACAACAACTCTGCATTATTTAAGCGTTAATCCAAAATAGCATGCATGTAAACAAACACGGTCTGATACCGCCAATTCAAACGTCTATGCAACACAATACACTCACTTTTCAGTTCATTCCTCGTCCATAAATCCCTCAAACTCTTCATCTTCAGTGTCCGAGTTAAACAGTTGGGCGAGTACGGCATGTGGAGAGGTGCCCACATCCGTCTCGTCATTATCCAAGTCAGTGTCGTTGCCTTCACCTTCACCTGGCAGTTCAGAGATGATTCCAGCTTTCCTGAAAGCGCGAACCACAGTTGAGACTGATACCTTAGCCCAAGCGTCTACAATCCATTGGCAGATAGTCGCGTAACTCGCTCGGCGCTGTCTCCCGGTCTTGGTGAATGTGTGCTCGCCTTCAGTCATCCACTGCTCCCACGCAGCTCGCAGTTTAACTTTAAACGCCCTGTTGACACCAATATCTAGCGGCTGGAGTTCTTTCGTCAATCCACCTGGAATGATGGCAAGCGACGAATTAGTCTGCTTCACCTGTTTTTTGATAGCATCGGTGAGATGAGCACGCATGGAGTCGCAGATCAATAGGGACGGATGTTTGTGGAAAAAGCCACCCGGTCTCTTGACGTAAATTTCACTTAGCCATTCGCTCATCTTATCCTCGTCCATCCAGCCCTTTGGGTTGGCTTTGATGATGACGCCGGCTGGAAACTTTTCCTTTGGCAAAGTCTTCCTCTTGAAAATGACCATGGGTGGCAGTTTCTGGCCATTAGCCTGGCAACCAAGAACTACAGTGAA
The DNA here is from genome assembly GCA_038363315.1 of Mugilogobius chulae. Lineage (NCBI taxonomy): Eukaryota > Metazoa > Chordata > Actinopteri > Gobiiformes > Gobiidae > Mugilogobius > Mugilogobius chulae. The sequence goes on along the minus strand of CM076404.1, from coordinate 26,435,280 downwards.
GGATGACTTCTCGTTCCCTGTGGTGAGTATAGACACCATCCTGGTCCCAGTTTTCTCCACAGTGCGATTTACGGGTATATCAAAGGTGAGGGGAACCTCGTCCATGTTGGTTATGTGCTCTGGCCGGATCTTGTTTTCAGTGATCTTACTTTGGCAATATGCACGAAAATTGGCACGTTTTTCTTCATAATCTTTTGGCAGTTGCTGCGAAACAGTAGTCCGTGTGCGGATGGAAAGATTACGTCTTTTCATAAAACGAAAACACCAAGAAGGGCCGCCACGAAAGTCATTGATATCCAAGCTCTGTGCTAACGTTGTTGCCTTCATTCGAATTAGGACTGTAGAGACGCTTCTGCCAGCTGCTCTCTGTTCGATGACCCACTGCTCAATTTTGTCCTCTAAATGTGGCCATCTCGCGTTGTTCCCTCGGAAACTCTGTGTTGTTTTCTTTGCTTGGCGCAGGTCATCCTCTTGCTTCCTCCACTTTCGTACCATTGATTCATTAATGTTGTATTCTCTCGCAGCGGCTCTATTCCCATGTTCATTTGCGTGACTTATAGCCTTAAGTTTAAAGTCGGCGTCGTAAGCGTGTCTCCTGACAGGTGGCATTTGTTTGGCTGAAAGTGAATTGGGTTGAAACCATGGAAGTATAATTATAACTGGAAGATGAGTCCAAGATGGCGGCCCGTTGTTTTCAATGGCATGTGCTCAGTGGCGCATTGATGCCGAAAAAGATTTTTTCTTCCGATTGGCCCGGCCAAGATGGCGGGTTGAATAGCGTGCTCGAGACGCCGAACACCTAAAATAGAGAAAAACTGTTTCCAGAGGGTAATATTCTCATCCTTCTGCACTTATTTCGTCTGCAAAATGACTCGACAGCCTCCAAGAGGGAGAGCCGGCCAAAAACGTGACCACGCGCTTACCAAACCCACTTATTCACGTGCGCTTACTGGAGCCGGGCACGACTACACACTAAGCTGGGACGAGTCGGGGAGTTTTGATGAAGACTTTCCAGTTTTACCTGCTACACCTACCAAGTCTCCTGCAGGAAAGAGGAGAGCTGGCGAAATGGTGGTGAGTGCTGACCTGTTCGATAAAGTGTTTGCGGAGTTGGACTCAATAAAGACACTAATTAACACAAGATCTGACGCTCTTGATGCCAGAATCACTGGTCTTGAAGTAACGATGGAAAGCGTCTCTTGTGATGTGAAAACCGTGACAACAAAAGTTGAACAACTTGAGAAAAGGGTCGAACAGGTGGAACAGCCAGTGAGAATGGCACAAAAAAGAATTGATGAGATGGAAACCTATACAAGAAGATGGAATCTGCTGCTAAATGGTGTTCCAGAAACAGTCCAGGAAGATGTTCGAGGAAAAGTTATTGACATTTGCCAACAGGTTGTGCCTGATATGAGAGATTGTTTGGCTGACAAAGTGGACACCGTTCATCGTTTGGGAAGAAGACGGCCAGCAGAGGGCGCACAGCCCAGAACCATCATTGTGCAGTTCATTGCTCGTGTGTGTAGAGATGCAGTTTGGAAAGCCGCAAAGACCTCTCCTTTCCTGAACCAGCAAGGATTCCGGTTTAAAGAAGATCTCTCCAAAGGAGACAAGGAACGACGAGCGAAGATGTGGCCCCGGATCCAAAGAGCTCGTGCTGCAGGGAAGAAGGCCTTCTATGTTGGGGCCCGAGCCTTCATTGAGGGCGAAGGTGAGATTTCGTCTTTGGAATGACGAAATAGTGCTGCTTATATTATTTTTTTGATAGCCCAACCAGATGAGTGATTTTTGGTCACAAATATTTTGTAATACATACCAAAACTATAAGCTTCACTGCAAAACTGACCAAGGTTTATGCCCATAGCAACATAAATTAAGAATATTATTATGCATTTTTTTTGTGTTGGGCAAAAGTTATGGATTTCCTCTGGCAAGTGAATATTTTGGAGGTGTTGCAGGCGTCAATGACCTGCCTTTTTTTTTTATTATTAACAGATTCAGTTAGTTTTTAAGTACTTAGGTCAATAATTTTTTCTTTTTGTTTTTGCATTTTTGTTTTTTGTGTTTTTGTTTGTGAATGTCTATATGTCTTGTTTCATTAAACACCAGGGGTCTAAGAAATAATCTGAAACGTAAGGCTTTATTTCTTTATGCTAAGCAATTGAAACCAGATTTTGTTTTGTTTCAAGAAACACACTCACTCACAAAAGATTGTAAGTTTTGGAAAAGTCAGTGGGGCAATGAAAGTTGGTTTGCTCATGGATCAGAATATTCTGCTGGAGTTTCCATTTTAAAATGTCAGTTTACAGGAGATGTTATACATTCAGTTTGTGATAAGCTCGGTCACTATACTTGTCTCGTCACACAGTTAAATGGTAAAAATGTTATTGTAACTAATTTCTATGGTTACAATACTAAAGTAGATAATAATAATCTTATAGAATCTCTAGATGCTCAACTGAATAGTTTAATCCAAAAGTTTCCAAATGCGTACTTGATTATTGGAGGTGATATGAATGTGGTAATGAATGAAGCGCATGACAGATGGCCTCCTGGAAAACCTTCAAACACAAATTTGAGATTAAAGCAATTAATTGATAAGTATGATTTATCTGATGTGTGGCGCGACAAATATCCTAATGATACAGTCTATACTTGGAGCAATAAGGACGGTTCTAGACAGTCCCGCCTAGACTATTGGTTGGTCTCCAAAACAATCTGTAAGCATAATATTAAAATAGAGGTTCTGACCACCCCTTAACAGATCATAAGGCAACCACTTTAAACATTAATTTTTCCCCGGGAGCAAAAGAACCTAAATGCTCCTCCTATTGGAAAATGAACAGTACACTTCTAAAGTATAGTAATGTGAAACAAGAAGTACATAGACTAATAACGTTATTTTGGAAGAAAGCGCAGAATGAAGAAGTTTTGGTAGGAATTGGGAGCTGCTTAAATTTGAAGTGGGAAAATTTATGCGAAAATTTGGGGCTGATCTGGCTAAAGTTAGAAGGAAAGATGAGGAAAATATTGTGTCACAAATAACTGAATTATCAAGTAAAATACCAGATCAATTATCAACTGAAGAAAAACTAAAAATAACAGAACTTCAAAAAATTTGGATAGCATCTATAAACGTAAAGCAGAAGGAGCTTTTCTCCGGTCTCGGCAAAAGTGGTTAGAAGAAGGAGAGCAAATGACATCGTATTTTTTAAATTGGAAAGAACGCAAGCAAAATATAGTGCTATGTCACAATTAAATATAAAAGGAACTGTCACAGACAACAAGGGGAGTATTGCTCAGTTTTGTCACGAGTATTATTCATCTCTATATAAAACAAAGTTTGACCAAAAATGCATGCTCAATTTTTTGATTGTGTTCAATCTGTAAATAGTTTAACAGAGGAAGAAAAGGCCATGTGTGATTCACCACTCGAACAGCAGGAGGTGCTAGACGCCATTACTCAACTTAAATGTAACAAGTCACCTGGAACAGATGGTATTACAGCAGAATTTTACAGGGAATTTTCTGATCTATTGGCCCCTTTTCTTTATCAGGTTTTCTTGGAAAGTATTGACAACGCTATTCTTCCAGTGAGTATGTCTCAAGGGCTCATTAGTTTAATACCAAAGCCTAAAAAAGATGCTCTATTTATAGATAATTGGAGGCCTATAACATTATTGAATAATGACTATAAAATTTTCGCTTTAATTTTTGCTAAAAGATTCAAAAAAGTTCTTAACTCCATAATAGATGAAAATCAGTGTGGGTTTATGAGTAAGAGACATATTTTTAACAATATCAGGCTGGTGTTTGATATCATTGACTATTCTGACTTAATCCAAGAAGACAGCTTCATCCTTTTTCTGGACTATTTTAAAGCGTTTGATACAGTTGAACACCCGTTTATTTTTGAGTGTTTGGAAAGATTTGGTTTTGGAGGTTTTTTTTGCAGTGTAATGAAGACGCTGTACAATGGGGCCAATAGTTCAATCAAACTCTGTAGTGGTACTACACAAAGATTTACACTTGAAAGAGGAGTGAGACAGGGCTGTCCTGTTTCTGTCTATCTGTTCCTTGTTATTGCACAAATGTTCTGTCATTATGTAAAATCTAGTAAGTTGGTGGGCATCTCCATTGCTGGTAGAGAGATTATTATTAGTCAGCTAGCTGATGACACAGCCCTTTTTTTGAAAGACGCTTTGCAAGTCAAACCTGCTATTGACAGTATAAATGTTTTCTCCAAAGCTTCTGGACTTTTTTTGAATGTTAATAAATGTGAGTTATTTGCGATTAAACACTCTGATATTACCTCTATAGATAATATTAGAGTAAAAGACAAAGTTAATTATCTAGGAGTTGTGATATCTAAAAACCAGCAGGAGAGATGTTCACTCAACTTTGATCCCCGAATTCAAAAAGCACGAAATAGATTCAATGTTTGGTTACAAAGAGACCTTTCATTACATGGCCGGGCCCTCCTTACGAAAGCTGAAGGTATCTCTAGACTAGCTTATGTTGCGTCAACTATGGCTTTGGACCGTAAAACAGCAAAAGTGATTGATCAAATGCTTTTTAATTTTTTGTGGAAAAATCGTACTCATTATATAAAAAAATCTGTGGTGGTTAACTCATCCAGAAATGGGGGTCTTAATTTTCTAGACTTTTCTACTCTAAACAATGTTCTGAAAATTAACTGGCTTAAAAATTTCTTTAATAATGATTCAAATATGTGGAACTTTATCCCCAAATTTATCTTTAATCAAATTGGAGGTCTCCCATTTCTGCTTGTTTGTAATTACCAGATTAATAAAATACCTATTAGATTGTCAGAATTCCATAAACAAGCACTTTTGTCATGGAAGCTTCTCTACAAACACAACTTTTCTCCCCATCGCTACTATATTTGGAATAATGGAGACATTCTGGTCAACCGGAAAAGCCTCTTCTTAAAGAATTGGTATGAAAAAAACATTTACACTGTCTCACAACTATTAACTGAAAATGGAAGTTTTTTAGGTTATCATGCATTTTGTGAAAAATTCTTGTTTGAAGTACCACTTGCAGAATTTAAAAAGTTGTTAAAGCTATTCCTGACACAGTTGTGATACTTTGTAAAAATTCAGCACCTACAGATAATGTCTCTGTTGTTAGGCTTCAGGATACGTATTATGGCAAAATTTGCTTTGGAGCAACGCACAAGAAAAATAATCGTGTAATACGTGCATTATTCCAAAATGAAATGGCCACAAAACCTCATGTCCAGTCCTATTGGAATTCACATATTGAAAATATTCCTTGGCAAAAGGTTTGGCTATTACCATATAATATATGATTACTAACAAAGTTAAGGAAGTCTCTTTAAAAATGTTACATAAAATTTACCCAGTAAAGCACTATATGCGAAAATTTAAAAGTGACATAGAATCCAACTGCTCTTTTTGCTCTGTGCACCCTGAGACTATGTCTCATTTGTTTTGGAACTGTTGTTACACAAAAACTTTTTGGAAGGAATTCTCTAGATTTGTGACAAATAAGGTGTACAAAGACTTTAAACTGTTATATGAGCATGTTATTATTGGATACTTGAAATGTAATAGATACACAGACAAGGTTTATATTATTAACTTACTGTTGTTACTGGCTAAATTTTATTTACATAAAAGCAAATTTGCCATGCAAAAGCCTATTTTTTTGGTTTTTGAAAAAGACGTTAATCTATACATAAAATCCATTAGCAAATCTGACAATCTAAAGGCTATAAAAACTGTACAGATCTATAGAGGTTATGCAGGTGACATCACAACGTCCTAGATGTGAGGACTGGGTGGCGAGAAAGCGTAGAGACTGTGTGTTGGGTTTGTGACAGACACGTAGAAGGAGAAAGTCAGGTAGACTGTGATAATAAAACTGATGGACAATGGGACTCTGGCTTCGCTCACATCTGTCGCGGACTTTGAGATCATTCCTTTAACCTTTAAATGCTAATAAAAGGAAATGATATTAAGTTTAGATGTTGAGGAGGAAATTGTAAGTGGAATGATGTCGGTGCATAACCTCTTTATATAAAAAATAATAATAATATAAATAAATAAAATTTGTGAGTGAGTGAGTGTACGATCAATTATTATAACGAATTGAGATGTGTTTCTTGTGTTGTTTGATGTTTTATATTTATTGTTTTGATTTTTGGTGTTTGTTATATCTGTCTGTTTTTTCATTTTTGTTGGTTTATTTTTGTGTTAAGTCTTTACTGTCTTTACTGCAACCCTGGTGTATTATTTATGTCTATGTCTAATAAAAAAAAAAAAAAAAAAAAAAAAAAAAAAAAAAAAAAAAGATTTTTTCTTCCGCGCTCTTTCCTGAATGCGGGCTAGCGCCTCCCACTACCGCGACGTCAGAAAAGTGACAGCGTGATCAGTTCTGACCAATCAGAGCGATGGAGGCCTGAGCGGGGGGAGAGCGGCGGAGGAGCGGGGGGGAGCGGAGAGAGCGCGGGCAGAGCGGTAAGCTAGGCTAAACACCGTTTAAGCGTTTGGGGCATCGAAAAAATTGGAAAATTTATGTAGTGAAACTAGAGAGAAATACCTTCAAAATGAGACCTTAGTTAAAGCTGTAGGTGCCGTGTCCGCGGAGCAATAGCAGTTTGAAGTGCCGAAAAATGCATTGACCGTCTATGGGGAAATTTTTCTTGGGCCCAACCGCTGCAGTACCGCGGAGCGGCCTGATCGCCACTCGCATCAGGAAAGAGGGGGCGGAGCCCAATCCAGATAATATAATACATCCATGGTTGAAACAGGTTGAAACACTTCCTGTATTAGTCCGCGACGCTCCTGGCTACGGTAGCCGTAGTAGGACCTGCGGTGCGGCTTTGCAGTTTGCCAGAGTCGTACTCAAACATGACTTAGCGCCGTTTACTACACAACACCACTCCGAGGTCAGGAAACAGAACAAGAATTAAACCATATATAGGGCGCTCCGGATTATAAAACGCAATGTCTTTTTTTGAGAAAATTTAAAGACGTTACGTGCGCCTTATAGTGCGGGAAATACGGTAATTATAAAAATATGTAAACTGTGGACATGATAAATCCAGTAAAACGTTGACCAATAGATAACGAGGTACCTCGTTATCTATTGGCCTGTTAAACTGTCAAGCAAACCCTCAGTGTTCCTAAGTAACTCATTGGCCCAGTTGCAGTGAAGGGCGTGGCCCTGGAGGGGAAACACATGTGCATCGTTTGAAAAACAGCAAACAGCTGTTGGATTTGAAAAATCCTCCATACAACCTTTAAGGTGACTAACAGGATAGCTTGTCTGTTTTGCATAGAATGTAAAATAGATATAATGAAAGCTAAAATACTGCAAAGATATCCCCACTATGTTATTACTACAACATTTTATGTTTGATTGCGGCTAATGTAACTTAGGCTAACTGCAGCTAAACAGGAAGTGAGCTGCCCAGATTGTGGATTGTATCTTCTGGTTTTCGAGTACCATCTGCAGGCTTACGATACCTGACCAATAGCTGGAGTGAAATGCAATTTTCAATCATGACATTGTTTGAAATTACATCTCAGGGGTGATTTTTTTTTTCTCTGCCTAAAACTAAATAAAAACAATTCTCACGCATAACACAAGTTTATAATTTTTCTATAGAGGAATTATTGGTTGATGTCATTTTCTCTGGGGCTGTACTCGATGTATATGGGATATATCATGACAAAACTTGTTGGTAATACGCTTAATAATAGGAATGCATATTGAGGTACTTAAACAAACCTGGACTGCTGCTTTAAGGCTGAACTTGTCTGTTGCATTAAGAGCAGTGTGAAAATACAATTCTTCTACATTTTGTTCTTCTACATAATCAAAGTTACATACTTCACATTGATTTTACATGTTGAAAATATTTTTACTGCTCAATACCTACATTTTATTTTGTTTTGTTTTTTCACTTTTTTAATTTTGTTCGGTAAGTCAAATGCTGTGTATTACAAGGCTAATGTCATTAAGTTAACAGCTCGTGAAAAAAGGTGCGGACTATATTCTAGAAATTATATATTTACATTGCAGTAGCGCTAATGCATACAAATGTGAGCGCTAGTTTGAAAACCAGGTGCCGTATAAATGTAAAGTTCAACATTTGTGGATTTTGTTTTCGCATAATTCTAATCAAAACACTGCTTCCTGTTCCACCTGAGATTTAAAAAAAGACATCGCTACATTCTTAAAAAAAAACGCATTCTTAATTCCAGAAAGCGACATTTTATCTTTTAAGGCTTGTGTTGTTGCGGTTGCAGTATAAATGTGATAAAAGTCTGGTGTGTTTTTAGCTGGCCATCCACAGCGTGAAGGGAAACAGCAGAGCGGGAACTAACGTGGAGTAAGAAGTCTCGAAGAAGACCAGACCTAGGATTCCGGCCAGGACTGAGACCAGCAGAGTCCTCGAGTCCCGGACCACGGACTTCAACCAAGCGCAGAACTGGAAAGGAAGAAGTAAGATGTGTTAGCAACAGTCGAGAGGGAGGGAACAAATAATATCCACCAGAAAAGTATTTCCTGTTAGCATTTAGACACAAAACGCCTCTCATTCACCTTATTCCGTCTTGCCTACTTTTCTTGGCAGTGCACTTCCTGTTTAGCTCTGTTTACCCTATAGAATTCAGCCCCTGCATTTATTTTAACTGACATTATAGTGATTTGAGATTGCCTCGTTATGAGCTAACATGTTAGCTACCTTAAAGTGCCTATGTTGTTTTTATGATTTTCTAATTTGAACTTATTTTGGTTGATTATTGCCTGATGTAAAATTAAATAATCATAATTTTACACGAATTAAGAATAAGTTTGTAAAAAGAGTTTGAAAATATGTTGAGCAGAGTTTTGATCTGATGACATCACGCTAGGGAGACTAGTATATTTTAAATTTTATCACAAAAAAAAGCCCACAATTTAAGGACCTTGTAAGAACAAACTTATCAGAATTATTTTTATCTCTCAGGTAAAATAGAGTGTTACATTAGATTAGTCTTGGCCCAATGTATTACATAGTTGCAAGAAGTACATATTTAATTCCCAATAATGACCAAATTGGGATGGAATTTGTAAAATGTTTTGAAACTTTAAATAAATTTATCTTAACTCCATTTTAGTGAAATGAGTGATTGAACTTGTCATAGGCACTTTAACAGAGCTGAACAGGAAGTCCACTGCCAACAAAAGTAGGTGGGGCAGAATAAGGTGAATAAATGCACAAGAGTCCATTAAGTTTTTAAGATGACTAGAAAAAGCACAGCTATTTTAACATATAGCAACAAATGTCCAGTTCTAACAGCCATCTTGTATAGGGAGACCCTACTAAAGCTAAAATTCTGACTTTTTTGCTTAAATACTTTGATGATTGAACCTTTTTTATACATGTATTAATGCGTCGGTTTAACCAAACTTTTGTGAACAAATCTTGGAGAAATAAACATACTTATAATTCTAGCTATTCAATTATTTTTTAGTAATGGCTGTGAAGTAAACACATAATGATGAATGTTTAATTGTGCATCAAATTCAATGTTTTTAGGTTGAATGTTACCATTATTAAACTCCATTTAGTCTATGATTTTTTTTTGTACGTATTTCAAATAGAATTTTGTTGCATCTCCCCTCGCAAGATGGCTGTCACCACTGCTGCCGCAACAGGCTCCACCTTCTTTCTAGTTATAATAATAAGGTATAATGTTAGCATTTTTGAAAATAAACTAGCCAATGGAAGTTCTGTGCACAGTCAAAAGAGCTGTCGTTGCCTAAAGGATTAAAGAAATTCTTAGTTGACAAAATTAAAAGATTAGTTCACTAAAAAGGAGGTTTGACTTATCTTTTGTTCTGTCCCAGATTGTGCAAGAAAAGACCAAAAATTCAATGGAGTTCAGACCAGAAATAGTTCTGTTTTAGACTTACTTTAGATCTAGTGCTAAGTTGTTGCTTTGAGGCTATGTCGTGCAAAAAGCTACAACCATCCAAAATGTTTATTATTGTCAAAGAGTTCTCCAAAATCTTAGAATGGTTTGGTTTAGTCCACATTCAGTCCTTGTTGATTCAAGTCTTTGTTAGAATAGATAAGGGGTTAGAGTTAGATGTGTTTAGTCCTGATGGAGGTCTGGATTAGTTGTGGGTTTAGTCTGGGTTCAGTCCCGGTTTAGTCTGCACAGAGCAGACAACAGGACCAGCACACAGTCCTGTTGTCTGCTGGGCCCCTAATGATCCAGGTTTGCACTGATTACAGGAAGTAACTGAAACCTGAGAGAGTCTCCATCCCCCAGTTAGTCCAGGTTTAGACCTGGTTTAGTCCTGACCCAATTCTGATTCAGTCCTGGTTCAGTTCTGCTTTTTTTTTTTTTTATTCCGGTATCGTTTTTAGTCTTAATTTAAATACAAGAGTTCAGTTAGGTTAATAAGACTGAGTCCCGTTTAGATCTGGTTCAGTCCAAGCTGAGTCCTCGTTTGTGTTTTGGTCCTGGTCTTGACCTGGTTTCTGGTTCAGACTCTGAGGAGGGAAAGTCAAAGCAGCTCTTGTTTGAGTTTTTCCGAGCAACACTTTTTCCTTTTGGCTCAAACTGAGAAAGAGCTTGACTGAACCAGGACGGATTCTTTTCTGCTTCATTTTCAACTAACTTTTGCATTTAAACATTATAAGCCCATTTTGAATTGAACCTATATTAATTTTGAACTTACTTGTTGCAGATAAATGCAAACATATTAATTCAAAGTGAGGTTCAGGTTTGAAAAATGGCACAAAGCCAGGACTTAAAGAGATTTGAACCGGGACTGAGAGCGAGCGGAACAAAGAGGAGCCGCCAGTCCAGTCTGAGTCAGAAGTTCAAACCAGGTCTAACCCAGATCTAAACCAGATCTAATCCAAGTTTAAGATCTATTCTGATACAAACACGAATACAAGTTTTAAATGAAAAGCGCATGCTCGTGCGCGCTCACCTGCTCGGTCTGCAGACTGCGCGCGTGTCCATAGCGGCAGTGCATGACAAAGTGCTCACAGTTGTTCCACAGGAGGCTGTAGGACACGGGTCCGAGCAGCTGCTCCGCGCGCAGAGCGGACTCTTCGCCGCGCAGAGGAGCGCACTGCGCGTCTACGCGGTTCAGGAGGATGCGCGCCCCATACGCAAAGTCCTCAACGGTGTCCAGACGCACGCTCGCGCGCTTGGACAGTACGCCCAGGAGCAGGCGCGTGTTCGTGACCATGCGCTGCACGCGCCGTGGGTCTGCGGTCACGAGAGGCAGTGCATCAGGAATGAGGTGCGCCACGCGGCCGTCTCCCATGTAGATCCCGAAGTGCGTAAAGAGCGTGCGCGGCACCTCCAGCAGGTCCCCGCGTGAAAACCGACTGCACGAGACATCGTCCCGCCGCGTGCATGCCGCGTGCTCGCGCTCTACCTGCACGAGCCGCGGCAAAGAGATGTTTATGTGCGCAAGCAGAAACAGGCGCTCGAGTAGGAAAAACAGCGTGTCCAGCATCACGCGCGTCAGACCCGGACTGAAACAGGACTGAGTCCAGACCGAGACTCCAGAGTTCAGATCTGGTCCTGGATGAAGGGGCGGGGTTTAAGTTTCTCTCGGAGTCAGAAAGTGAGAGAGTGAAAGAGAGAGAGAGACGCGTGAGGAGAAAGAGGAAAACTCCACCTCAGACCTGAGCCAGACCTCTGAACCTAAACCCAGTCTGACCCCGCTCCTGGTGTGTGGACCCCCGCGAGGCCTGTCAGATCCAGCTGCGGGAGGCTAATCTGGGCCTAATCCTCATCATCGCATAATCCCGCATTCTAAACTAAAACAGGGCTGAACCAGGAACAAACCAAGACTGGGCCTACAGACTGTAATCCACAGTTTGATCTTTACTTTGGCCCCTGATCAGTCCTGTTTGAGGCCTGGTTCTGACCCTGAAACTCCCCTGAACACCTGAAAGAGCGGAGTATTGTTTAACGGTGTTGTGCTGATCAGCTGCAGGTCCCGCTGGGAGCCATTCTTCTGCTGTTGCTGTTTCGACCTAAACCCATTAAAGCTGTCAATCAAACCCTAAGACACCAGAACAGCTTTAGCCTTTACATTCAGTAAACACTTACTCTAAACTAATGCAAACGTCTTCTAATTAATCATATTGTCTAAATAAATGTAGATTTTTTTAAGTAAGTGTTTACTGAATGTAAAGACTAAAGCTATGGAACTTTGCCACTTACAAGTAAAGTTTGGGGATAAGAAACAAAATAAACTGTATTTTTATTGACAAAATTTTGGCTACAAATAATAAGAACTAAAAATGATAAGAAAATTGTAATAATTAAGTTATTGGAGCTTGGCAACACAGCAAGAATAATGACTTTTTGGACATTCAGCGTTGAAAAATGAGATGTAATTAATTATGTTTTCATCCCAAGAGACTTTAGTACAAAGACAAGATAAATGACGTGACAAATAAGTCACGTTTCTTCAAAATATCAACCAAACTGAAAGTCATTTTTTAATTTTTAAATAGATTCGATTGTATCAGATGTTTGTTGTAGAAAAATGTTCATTTAAAGTGATGTATAAGAGTTAAAAATGTGGCAAAACTTTGCAAACTTAAACAAAGCCACGTCAAATTGATAAATGGGTTCAGACGCCAAGGATTGTGGGAACAAAAGTGACGAATGGACAAAACCTGAATGGAATATGCAAATGAGCCGTCACCACAGAAACCAGGATTAGGAATGAGTTAAAGTTAAAGTTGATAACTATTTATTTTGTTTTGATCAAGATTGTGTCTTGTGTTATTCAAGGGAGGAATAAAAAAAAAACATTACATCTTAAAGCATTACATCTTACTCATTACATGGACAAAATGACATAGTCCAAATAGGTTCATTTGGTCTTTTGGAGATTCATTTACAAATTATTAGTCAAATATTTTTGTAACAGTCTAAATTTTAGATTCTAAAATATTATTTTCTCAAACATGTACGTGATTTACTCTGAACTCATCAAACATTTGTGTTATGTTAAGAGACTGGATTTATATTCATGTTTGCTTCCTGGTTTTATATAAATATGACATCACAAAACTGTTTTTCCACGTATTTTTTTAAACCTTTGAATCAAGTCAACTGTTAAAACCTTTCACACTGCAGTCTCTGTGGTGTTTTGTTTTTGTTCATTCATTTTCTACCGCTTGTTAGGGTCGCGAGTGACTGGAGCCTATCCCAGTGACTTTGGGCTTTAGGCGAAGGAACACCCTGGACAGTGGCCAACTTGCCGCAGGGTTAGACAGACAAACATTCACTCTCTCATTCATTCACTAAGGGAAATTTACAGTGATGCCCAATCGACCTAAACATACATGTTTTTGGAGCCGGGAGGAAACTGGAGTATCCAGCGAAAACCCACAGTGACACGGGGAGAACATGCAAATTCCACTCAGAGAGATGGTGTGATGTTGATATGGTCCGACCCTGAAGTCGAACCCACGACCTCCCTAGTGGGATTTTAGTATTATTCTCAACAATATTCCAGTTGTGTCCTATTTTTAAATTTTGAAAAACCTGTGTAATTTACTTGACATGTTGGCATTTTGACGTCACCAGTAATAAAATCACAAACTCCAATCCTCATGTCCAACCAGAAACTGGAATCATAAACAGAGACAAAGTTACACCAGGATAATTTGTGGAGTCTGTTTGCTCCAGTTGAATCCATCATGGTTCAGGTCAGATTGGGGCCACATGACCTCTGACCTTTTGGAAGAGGTGAGCGTTTCGGCGGGTCGGCGTTGACAGGAAAAGCAAGCGTCGCCGGCCTCGTTAGCGTCTGGATTAGCGTTAGCGTGCTAACAGATGTCGACAAGAGTTTTCACACCAAACATGGACAGACTGAAGAATTTATGTTTTATGTCTGCTAGGCCTACAAACTGCTACAACTTCTAACAGCTACTAAAAAACTGTAAATATCATTGATAACAAGAACATGTTCAAGAAGATTCTAGAAATTCCTTCAAAATGAGAAGGAAGCTGTAAATGTTTAGGTGTATTCTTATTTATTTAGAATCCAGACAATATTTTGTTAAAGCAATGTAAGTACTGGCAAGAGAAAACGTTTTGGGATAAATTATTAATTATTATTAATTAACTCGACAAGGGGTGGGCAATTCGTTCAACCTCAGGACCATATTCAAACCCAAACAAGTGGTGGAAGATCAAACTCCGAACTTTGGTATAACAAATTCTCATTATTGCAAACAATTTTCTGATAATAAAGTTAAAAACATAAGTAAATTAGGAAATGTCTTCAGTGCCAGTTTAAGAATAGAGTGAGACATTTGCATCAAACTCATAATAGATCAAACTTTATCATTTTGATCTTTGTAAAGATGTCCCACATGTGTGAAGCTACTATTTTAATCTTGTACAAAGTTTAACCTGGAAAAATTGCAACATTGTATGCCATTGAGTTTATTCTCAGAGAAAATTGACTTTTTTCTCGTATTATAGAGGGATTATTTGTTGATCAACACGAGAAATGTGCACGCCAGAATGCAGAAAGAGCCACAGCTGATTGACATAAACTGTAGCAACAAGTAGAGCCAGCGCTGTTATCTGCTAACTACAAGAGTTTATCATTGTGCAAAACAGAAGTTATGCTGCTAAATAAACATTTGTGAATGAAAAAAAAAAAGTGAAAGAAATTTGACTTTACAAACCATACATTCAGGTGAGGAAAAAAATGGTGAGAAAAAGTTTTAAGCTGCAGGAGCCAGACATCTGTCAGACCAGTTCATACATGATTAAAACAGCTGCTCTAATCCTATTTTGTTGTTTAACCAAAAAAATTTCTCCATTTTACTAGATGGACAGCGTTTCTTTCTGCATGAGGCATGCGCAGTAGAGCAGAAAGTGACGTTGACCGATAATCCCTCTATATATACGTTTATTGTTGTTAAAGTATTACTTTTTTTTGTACATTAACAAGATTTGTATATTTGACTTGATTCTTATAAAATTATTTGCTTAATCTCAAATGTTACAAGTTTTTTTTTCTTACACTTCGTCATACACAGTATTTCTGTTTCTCAAACACGTGTAAAGTTGTGTACTTTTTTTAACATACATATTTAGTCCAAGCTTTATACATATATTTGTCACATTCTAAAATATGGACAAAAAATGTGTTTGGATTAAAATATCTTTTATTTGACATATTTTCTTTACAATCAATTTGATCATGAGAAAAACTGTGATGCAACTTCAAATGAGTCGTTAGAAAAATAAGGCTTGCATTTGGAAACGCACTGTTCTGGATTAGCACCAACATACAGTACAGTTTTTGACTTTTCAAATTCTACGGTCCTATTCCTAGTTTGTTGTAAATCTCTTCTTTGCATCAACTTTATTTACTTGATTCTTTACATACATTTACTTGTGCGGCTTGTCAGATAACTCAAAAAAGATTCAATCTAAACAGCTAAACTCAAAACAGTGCTGGTAAACTGAGATTGACCCAGGGCTAAATCATGACTAAACAGGATAAGTCCTTTCTCTCGACACCTGAAACCCAAACACTTCCTGCTCCAGTGACCTCTGACTCTCAGAGCTGACCCCGGCTCTAATAAAACCCAGACCAGACGCTCATAAGGAACAAACGACTGGACTGTGGGATCTCCTCAACAATTTGGTGTGAGATACAGATAGACAGATGTGGCTGCTTCACTGATAAAATGATGTATGAAAGTGAAGTTTTTATTCCAATATTTGATTAGATATAAAGATTTCTTGTAGAATGTTAGTTTTCATGTACTGATCTGTACAAAGAATATAATCTCATATGTTTTCATTGGCAACAAAAGATATACAGTATAGCAGTAAATGCATTAGCAAATTAAAATACATAAATGCATCAAGCATTAATGTAAAAAGAGCATTACAGCAACTAAGTTTAACAAGTTTAGAAGTTAATATTGATATTATTGTTTTAAAGGTGCAGTTGAAACCAAAAGCTAATATAGGGCTTTGCTATACAAAAACACACATGCTTTTTTTACTCACTATCAGACATAAATAAAAAGAATTTTCCGATTTGCGGTCAATGAGAATTAACTAAATTCTCTTTATTTGCTAAATGCCAGAATCATGAGAAGGTGTGTGGTTTTTTTTTTTTTTTTTTTCAGAAGTTTACATACATTTCATCAGTATTTTTGTTCTTTTGCCATAAACTGTATGACATGTCTCGGAAATAAAATGTCTTTATCTTTTATCCGGTCTTTTCTGTTTTTTCCTTATTTTGGAATAATGTCTTCTTCCTGGCAGAATCTCAGCTCATGTCGACTCTACACAGGACTCATTTCATTGGTGAGAATGACACATTCTTACCATTTTCAGCCAACATCTTCACAAGGACTTTTGCCTTTGGTTTTTGTTGTTTTGGACATTTGGGACCAAAGTCGGTTCATCTCTGGGACTGAGAAGCCATCTAACTGCCTGAGCAATACGACAGCTGGACGTTCCTGTAATACTGTATTTATACTTGTGCAGAATTGTCTGAACAGATGAACGCGGCATCTTCAGGAATCATCACAAAGAAGCACTGTGTTTCAAATGTCAAATACATCCGCAGGTGTGTGTTACTAATGAACTCAAATGCTGTCAATAAACCAGAATTTTATGAGATGACGTCATCATCTGAGACATCCGACTTTGTTTGTGTAATCTTTGACAGAAGTGATAAAAACTGACTGAAACAAACATTTTACTTTTTTTTCCTGGCATTTAGCAAATACATATAATTCTGTTAAATCTCATTGACCTAAAATGAGAAATGTCTGACATTGAAAAAAAAAGTGTTTGTAAACTTTTGGTTTTAACTGTAAATTTGATTATTGAGCTTGCAGATTAAATACAAAATATGACAAAAAGAGATGACTAAACATAAAAATGAATAATAGTTATGTTGCAAAAGGATAATCTTTCTATTTGCTATGATCTTGGTCTGATAATTAAACCTTAGCTAATACATTGGTCTGACATAATACTGTCTTGACTATCATTATAAAAACTCCCAAAGATATTGAGACTACTGTATTATTATTATTTTTTGTCAATATTGCCCAACCTTAATTGTTACTTTGTATTCATGAATTCTAATAGAATAATGTGACTTCACAGCATTCTACAGGCCAATGATATTTAAACCAGGTGGAGGATGTTGTCACGTGAATGGAACCTATTGACTAAAACTAATCAAATCTGGAAATTTTGTCTCAAAACACAAAAAAGTTGCAATTTCAAACATTATCTACTTGCTCCAGCTCACTTTGAAACTCTGGTCACTTTTATGATAATTTGCTAATTACAAAGGCACTGCTGAGATCCATGGATAATCTGGCCACATAAAATGTTCCACAGCTATTTAAAGGCATCCTACAACTTGCTCGCTTTTTCTTGGCATTTTGTCGTAAACTGTAATAGATGTACCTGTTTTTACATGTGTCCATTGTTCATTGGCTACATGATCAAAGTAAATCCTATGTTAATAGCGTAGAAATTTCTCAAAAAATGTCTTCAAAATAAGTGTCAAAGCAGTACAATACAGGATGACACTAACATGCAAGAATCAGTCAAGGTTTGAGTGAATGTATGATAAAGGACAACCATTAGAACATGGTTAAAAGCTTATGAAAGGATGAGTTTTGGTTATTGTGTTTCTTTTAACCGTTGCCGGGGGCGATGCTGTGTTTAGGGGTCTTCAGTCGTCGTCGTCCACCAGAGATCTGAGATCAGGCAAACCTCGGAGCTTCAGGTCCAGCAGCATCTGCCCCAGGGCTTTCCCCTGAAAACAAGACAAAACAGGCGTGAAACTTTAACCAGGATTTAATCTGGAACTATCCCAGGACTAAACCAGAAAGTAAATAGGGAAGAAATCTCTGTACTTGATTATTCTTGTAATAAAAATATTGTGAAAACTAGTTAAGTGAAACTAAACGCAGAATCAACTTTTCTTTTTTGCTGTCAGACTGTGTGTTTGGGGTCAAAATTGTATTATCTACTGTTACCGGGCCTTTTTGGGACATTCTACCTCATTTTGCAGTTATTTGTGCAAAAACTGCAATTGTGCATTATGGTCAAACACTGTCAGTGCATTTTCAATGCAACTCACACTGACTTGACGCCACAGATCAGCCGCTATGGGCTATAAAATTACTTCTGACGTCGCTGCTATGGTGAGTTCGAAAACAGTCACTCGCTCTATGATCATCAGTCATTTGGTTCAGATGGAACAGCAGGTGATGCGATGTGCAAAGTTCGAATGTTCGAAAACTCAGGTCAGGTCAGGTGTCTCATCTTCAATTTTAGAAAATACTCATGAGCTCATGTGCTTATGTAAAAAAAAAAAGGTTTCACACATTTGTGTGCAAAGTTAGGTGCAAGTAAGCATCTAGACCTGTGCTGCACACGTCAGGATCACTCCAATACAAAACTAACTCACCAAGCTCACTGTCCATAATTCGTGCTGTCAATCAACGCCTGTTAACACCACTCGGCTTCCCTGAAAGGACTCTGGGTGTCTCCCACTTTTGTGAGCCTGTTTGGAGTGCAGAGGCGAATTAAGTCTTAACTATTTTACTTGGACATAGGGGTTTGAGGGCATGGTTTGTTCTTAGCAGGATATCAACTATGTGTTAGCCAATTTGTTCAGTCTTCTGTTCTATATGATGGCGATGTGAAACAAACTACACTTTTTTAAGTGTCATTTCCTTTCCGCCACCGTTGGTGACCCATGTGTGAACATGCCTGCATCAGATTAGGAGTGTGTTTCTCCTGCCTCCACCATGGCTTCTGGTAACGCGGTCTCTTCCATTGACATTTCCAGCCTTCTAGAGCGACAGTCCCTCGTTGGATTCACCGATCACTGCACATGCTCAGCCTTGTAGTTTTGGGTAATCATGCCCTACCTCAGCCTCCTTCCCCAGCATCATCTTATTCAATTTGACCCAGTTTGACACAATGTTGGTCAGTTCTACTTTTCTCCTGCTTGGGCCCTCCGCTCTACTTGAACACTCCAGTGTGATGTTCCACGTTTTTTCTCAAGAGTTCTCTCTGTTTCTCCTTTCTTTGTTGAACTGGGCTCTCTTTTGGGTGTTCTGAGGGAAAATTTACTTTTTTCACAATCAAGTTAAAATTAGGATGAAAATGTGTAATTTGTTCAGAGATTTAGAGAAAACTCGCCAAAGGGGCCATGGCCGAACTGTGTTATGAAAAAAAGGCAGTTTCTAAGTTCTAAACAACTGACTCAAGGACTTTGCTTGCACAAACAATAGTCTATATTAACATGTTTTCTTTATTATCTTTATCTTAAACCTATACAGTAAGATAAGATACTGTATACCAATATAATACCAAGGCTCAAGTATCTAAAGGGGTGAAAACTTCAAAATAATAAATAATAAAAAAATCTTCAGGCTGAAAATTTTCCGGGGATTTTTGCGCAGTGAGAAACATCATAAGACCCACTCATTTAGGCTTTTGAAGAGGCGTAGAAAATGGAAATGTTCCGAGGCAGAGTTCACCCACATTCGTTCATTCTGTGGTTTGAATTATGTAAGTAATGTTTGAACCTATGAACCCAGAAGAATAAGGCGAATTTAAAATGAAAACTAACAAATTCACAAGTCACATTTTAAAAACAACCAGGAGTGCCATTCTTTAAGACATAAGTAAACTAATACAAGACCGCTCTGCACAGCCAATCAGTTCTCACCCCTAAGAGTCATATAGTGACTTACATGGCTCTTTCCTACATGTTTGAATAATGTTCTGTTGTTTGATAATTAGATGAAGACATTTAGTTTGGAGTGTCCATCAACACAGTTCTGGCTCTAACACTGGGCTCAAGCTGCTTCCAGTCCAGATCCAGTTCCTGATCAGGATCCGTCTGGGCGCGGTGGCCACTCACACTGAGACCAGAACACGCATGAGCTGGTACGGAGACTGTACAGGGGGTTCATGCTCAACTTTAGAATTCACTGACAACATATACTTTTTAGAAATACTGGTAAACAAAGAACACCTGTGGCAAGTTTTGGGCTTTTTTGTTTTTGTTTGTTGTTCACATTTGATGAAGTTTTTCAGTTATACATAACAATTTTAGAAAACAAACACACACAAACACACAGTGGGAGCTGGGTACGAACTAAAACTTTACATTAGCTATACAAAGTCAGGCCGCATTGACAATACACGTTATCCACTTCTGCCAATATTCATTAAATACATCCCTTGCACCCTTGCAATCCATTATGCATATGAGTTTTGGGCTTATAGAGGGATTTTCGGTCGACATCACTTTCCCCCATACTGCACATGCAGTGCGCATGCTCCATGCAGAAAAATACGCTCTCTAACTGGTTAACTGGGGAAACTTCTTTGAATAAAACAACAAAACGGGACGAGAGCAGCTGTTTGGATCAGGTATGAACCGGTTGTAAGGGTCGTAGGGTCAAATTTCATTCACAAATGTTGAATTAGCAGCAGAACGTTTTTTGCACAGTGATAAACTCTTGTAGTTAGCTGACAACAGCCCTAGCTCGAGTTGTTGCTCCAGCTTGGTCAATAAGCGGCAGCTCTTTCTGCATAACCAGTGTGCGCAAATCGCCTGTGTTGATAAACAAATAATCCTTCTATTTCACGTCATGTTTGATTTTTCGCCACACAGTGGGTGAGCACTGGACATGTATTTACATTTATGTGCATTTGTATTTATATAAATTACATAATTATTCTCTATCTCAGAGTTTTCATTCAGCCAAAGTTGTTTCCTTTTTCTGTTTTTAAAAATACATGCAAAATCTAATATATTTATTTGTGGCCTTAAGATGAAAACACAAATTAATCAGAGGAAATAGTATTGTAAAGTAACATTTTCATTCTAGTAGAAACCAGTTTGTTTGTTTAGTCCTAGTGTATTTATTGTAGGCCTATAATTCACTAGATTTGCTTAGAATGACATAAACTTTGTTTATTGTTCACTGTCACATGTTTGTCATAAGCTGCTGCTTTTACATACATTTCATTGACACATTTTGTCTTGGGGGAAGTGGGATGGGTCGGGGGTGCTGCAGGCATTTGTTTGAGGTTTACACGCTTTTTAATGAAGAGGAAAAGAAGAGGTCAGACAGGACAACGTTGTAACATAAGATTACAGCTGCTGGAATCAGAAGACAGGACTGAACCAGGACTAATACAACTGAAGTACTCGAAGACATACTGTAACTCATTCCAAACGTATTGTTAAAACGATCTGGGCATTGAAATAAAAAAAAAAGTAGTAAATATGTATATAAGTAATATCGCTGAGAAATACGGTTATTTTGTTGTGTTGTGTGTGAAAAGTGTTTTACCTGTGGGTCACTGCGCAGAGAGGCCACGCCCCCTCCACCCAAACACTTGTTTAGCACAAAATTCAGACCAGAGACGCCTGGAAGAGTGTAGCTGTAAAACAAAACAGAAAAATGCAGGTGTTTAAATAATGGGCCTTAACACTGTCCTGAAATTATTATTTTTTTAAGTTTCATTTAGATGAGGGAAACAAATATTTATAATTTATCTTCTGGATATTTAGTCCAATAAAGCAATGCGTGCCGATATTGAGTCGATGCAGGAATCTTGGAATAAGAAACCTCAAATTATACTTAAAACGAGATAATTATGACTTAACTCAAACATTTTTTCCCCATATTACCTTTGTTCTCAATCCTCAGCTACTATAGACAATAAAGCTGTGCAATATATTGTATTTTAGAAAATATCGTGAATGTTGTTTTTAAGATAAGTCACAAAACTCACATTATGCAGTTTTGTGATTGATTTCACATTGATCTGGCAAGAAGTTTATTGATTGCTAGGAAAAAAGTATTACAAGAAGATGGCTTAGTCAATGTTGTTCTTGATATCTATAAAATGGGTCAGTGTTGTTAAGGTTAGGTTAAGGTTAAGGTACACTTTATTGTCCCCGTAGGGAAATTTGTCCTCTGCATTTGACCCATCCTTCAATGCCTCTGGGGCATCTCCTCAGGAGCAGTGATCGCCACAGTGCAGGGCTCGGGGACCCATCTCCAGATGTTCTTGCTAGGCTTTGTCAGGACTACCGTAGGAGTGGAGGATATTACCCTAACATGCATGTTATTGGTTGGTGAAACCGGAGTGCCCGGAGGAAACCCACCCAGACACGGGAGAAACATGCAAACTCCACATAGAAAGCCCGGGCCCGTGTGGGATTGAACCCGCGACCTTCTTGCTGTGAGGCTAGAGCGCTAACTGCTCAGCCACCGTGCCGTTTCTGATATCTTTATAATGGGTCAATGTTGTTCCTGGTATCTATATAATAGGTCCATGTTCCTGAATAAGATTAAAAATGGAAAGAACTGTAGAAGTGCTAAGAACTGGAATAATGTACACTGCATCATGCTTTTAAAAAAAACTTTAATTGGAAAACAAAGAGACCAATCAATAGAATCTTGTGACCCTCCTCCTAAGTGACCTGGGCACTACCTTGGACATCACTAATCTTTAATAATGCATCTGATTAGAATGTAAGCGTTGAGAATCCACATTCTTATTTCCCAAGTTCTTGTTCAGTCCTCCTGGTCCAGACCTAATTCCTCAGTAAAAGTGGCACATTCCTGGGGTCTTGCGTGTACATGTTACTGTTTCACCTACAAAACATGTGGCGTCGTAAACTTCTCTATTAAGGCGCTTCTAAGCCCCGCCCCTTGTTAAACGTGCCTCGTTAACTTCCTGCTCGTTAGCCCCCCCTCTAGGCCTCGTTAAAACGGCGGGATGCCACACTCAAACGTGAACGCCCAAAAGACCATTCAGACAAAGGCTTTAACACCAAACTGCTGTAAATTTACTAAAAAGTGAATGTTTAGGAGGAATTTCCCCCAATAGCTTTTTAGCTTTTGTAAAATAATTCTATAACAATCAAGAAAGGGAAGCTGACAAACATTCAAAATTGTCAATAGAGGAAAGAATAGTACTAAGACTAATTTATATGCCTACAGATAATATACCTTTTATCAGTGGAAATTATGGAAATTAGTTGACTATACAACACTATTGCAAGAATTGTAATAGTTATTTAAACGGTACCTACAAAATTGAGTTTTTTGTTTTTTTGCTCGATCCTCCATTTGTCTGTGGTTCAACATGCGGCCCTTGATCAAAATAGTTTGCCACCCCCTGAAGTAGAGCTTTAGGAATGGCTAGAGCTTGTAACAATTATGATCTATTTTCAAATTAAAACATTTTTTTTTTTTTCAGTTTGAAAGTCTTGCATAAAAACAGTTTTCAAGCTATAACTTCGGCTACTGCTGCCTGCACTATGAACTATGATTAGCCGCACAGTCAGACCTGCACTACATTAGATGGATTTGCTCTTATCCTGCAAGGCATCATGGGGGAAAAACTGTAAACTGTTAGCTAGATCTTCTTCAGCATAGAAAGCCTAGCAAACGGCTAAAGCTGCAACCCAATAAAGCATCAAACGACTCACCATATTTGATCACCAGGGCCTGGTTCTTTATTACTTTGAAAAAAAATTCTAATACTGTATGTACAAAGTCAATATAAAGCTTCACAGGACTATGGTTTATAACACAAGAACAATGCAAAGGCAGCCCTGAATAGAACAATACAGTAGATCAGTGCAAGATGCTAAAATAGAGTTACAGTGGAATTACCGTATGACAGGGTTGGTTTGTCCTGGTTCAAAGATGTGCTTGAAGTACTCCTCCACAACAGCAGAGGTCAGGTGTTTTTTCAGGTATGGGAAAAACAGAGGGTGACGAGCAATCACGCCTAGAAAAACAAAAACAGACTTTAGAAAGGCATTTATACCCCCGCTCACTTTACAGGTAGAAGAAAGGAAAATATCTTGTCTGAATTAACCATTTTTATCTTGAATTTATTTCTCACCGATATTTGCAAAATCTCCTTTGTCTCCGCTGCGAGTGTAGGCCAACTCTTCGAGGCGATAACTGTGAGGGCCGCTCGGCAAATCTGAAAAGATCAAAAACATTATACACCTTCATTCTTTTTGTAGCTCTAAAAATATGTCTACTTATTGTGTGAGCTTGATTTCTGATTATTATTGATACTGGCTCGCCAATAAAAGCACATGACAATTTGAACTACAGATCCCAGAATACACAGCAGCAATAGGGCCAACTCTGTCCCTCATCAGCTGCCCGGTGCTTTCCCACTGCTACTATATTGAACCTAGACTCTGTCAATACAAGATTACACAAACATGCGTGAATCAATCCAAATACAACTTTGGGTAAACTAATGATGAGAGACATTGTTATAAGATGGCTAAAAACTCAGAAAGGTGGATTTTACAGAATAGGTTCCCTTTTACTTTATATTTCCACAATTCCCCTGTAATAATGCAGATAAGTTGATCTTCAAAAAGTTACATGGTGTCATTTTAAAATGTGCTTTTACTTTTCTTCAATGCTTTTTTGTGTAAATACTGTGTGATTGTGGTATAATCACTATTGAAAATTAGAGCTCATTCTACAGGCCCCTCCTTGCATAAATGAAAACATTACAATGGGCATTTGTGTCGTAAAGGTATAACTCTCATGTGTCCTTTATAGAGATAGACCGATATATCGGCCGGCGATATATCGGGCCGATATCAGCACATTTTATTATATCGGCCTCAATTTTGGTCTTGAAGGCCGATTTTAAATTTTTTTTTATTTTTATTTAATTTCTTTTTAGTTATTCAGTTTCACATTATTGTAATGAAAGAAACTAGAAAACATTAATTATCGTAAAGAAAAAGTCAGTTTTTCATCAGACACCACCTGGGCAGCCATATCCAGAAGGACCCCTACACACACTAGAGCGGGGGAGGAGCACTAAGCGCCTCAGCACCAAAGTTGAACGGAGAGAAAAACATGGTCTCTCAATATACTTGTATATTTCTGCATTAACGCTTAGCGGCAATAATTTTTGCTTGCAAGTCCTCTGTAGAAGCCATCACCGGGTGTTTGTTTACAAGAACACATGCACGTGCTTTCCTTTCGTCGTGCTGTTGGCAGCACTCGGGAAAACGACACACTGTCATCAAAAGGGTTAAAACAACATGCAGAATTGCATACCGGCCACTGAAATCGGCATCGGCTGGTCAAGTCGCGTAAAAATCGGCATCGGCATCGGCCACCCAAAAACCCATATCGGTCGATCTCTAGTCCTTTAGACCAGAGATGCCAAACTGGTGGCTCCAAAATGATTTCATTCAGTATTATTGATACTGGCCCACCAATAAGGGCACATAAGAATTTGAACTACAGGTCCCAGAATATACTGCAGAATAGCGCCAGGCTTATACTGGTGAGACCTGCTATCAAACGTCTAAAAAGCACTTGAACGCAACTAACTGCATACAATTTGTCCAAAATTCTATTGAAAGGACAGTAATCACATTATATGTGTTATATTAAGGCCCCTTATAGAATATTTTGGAATATAACACAAGTAGACCTATATTTTAAACTGCAGTCCAGTAGTTCTCAAACGTTTTACACACACTATTTCCCGTTTCTACCAAATTAAGCTCAGACTTTCTCAGGGTTCAAACTAAAGCATGAAATAGACATGGTTAAATCATAACCCAAACAGAGAACAACAAAAACAAACAAACCAACAAATTGAGAAATCAAATAGAATCTAAGTTGAATTACAAACTGACATTTTATAACGTTTTTGTTGAATTAATTTTTATTCTATGGTCATGAATTACCTCAAAGCTGTTGAGTAGGCTATTATATTAAACGCAATAACAAATTTTATTCCACAGTGATCTTTATGTAGCATTATGCTAGTTTAGATAAAACTCACAATCATTTAAATTGTTAAAAAAATATTTACTTCTGTTTTTTGCTGATGCTAGCTTAAATTAGTGTCTAGTTTTAAAATCCATCAGATTTTTCAAACTTCAGTAAGCTATTTGTGTGGCATTACTTCTCTCCTCCTCAGCACTTGGCCAACAGTTACCCTGGACTTTCTCAGGCTCCCGGCCTGGTCTTGGACACGGGGATTCTTGTTTTGGACCATTCTTAAGTCCTGGTTCAGTCCATGCTTAAGCAGGTCCTATGTGGGTCTCTCACAAAGACTGGCTAATCCTGCGCTTTCATTCGGAACAACAACACCCTGTTACTTTTTAATGAGACACCAAATGAAAACAAACAAATAGAAAGGTTACACATTTTGAAACTTAATTAATAATCTTAATAATACTTAATCATTCTTTTACACAGAATATATAAAAAGAGGGATTGCATTTAAACACATTCAATTTATACATTCTATTGTTATAATGAGGAATCCCATTCTGTTTGACTGAGTTTAGGAAAGCTGCAGCACGGATCCTTTGTCTTAGTTTTTTAGATATTAATGGCTTGTGTATTTCATGATCATGGTTAACATTTGCAAATGTTTAAAGTCTGCAGTTCTTATTGGTCTCAGTTGGTCGGATTGGTCAGTTGGTGCTAACTCCACCCCTTGCTCTGTAAATGTGCACAGCTTCATTCAGAAAAGCTTGGGTTAACAGCTGTTAACCCCTTTAACTACTATAGTTTGTCTGAAGACTCAAGTCTGCTTTAGTCTACCAATAAAAAATAAATAATAACTTTTTCAGGTCAGTGAGGTTCATAGTACCAAATGTTTATTTTGAACTATACATTTTTTCCACAAATATATTAAGATTGAGGTTAGGTTTAGGAACAGGAGTCTTAAAACTTTAAATAAAGATGTAGAAAATTCTGTTAAGGTCAAACCTGTGTCCTGTGGTTCTTCTGAGGATGCTGGTGGGACTTCATGCTCAAGTGACTCTGGCCCTGTCTCTGACAAAGACTCGACCAAATCCGAATCCATGTGAATGTCCACCTGAACAGCAGCAAGGTCATAAAAATTAGCATTATTTCACAAACATTTAATAAAATTTCTTTTACTTGGTTGAATAAAAAACTGTGGATTAATATGTTTTATTTTGCAATGCTGATCTAAAAAAAAAAAAAAAAAAAAAAAGAATTTAATAAAAAGATAAGTGCTCTTACTTCTAGGTTGAAAGAGACAGCACAGCACAGCTTTCTCTTTAAAACAACAATTACATGGCTAACAGCTCCTAAACATTTGCTGCAAGCAGGAGCTTGAGTCATGATTGCACAAGTTTTGGACTTTGGAAAATTAAACAATTTGTGGAAATGCATTTTTGATGCTCTATCCAAAACACAGTATGTGGTAAGACCTTGGTCCCCTGCCCTTTTGGTACTCTTAGAGCACATTTGGACAGGTTGGTAGCTTTCTGTACACTTGTGGCTTGTAAATTTAGGCTTCGAACCTTCAGCTCAGATTTGGGATGTAAGAAGAAAAATGGCTTCAGCACCGGAGACACTCGAGGACGACCACCCACAATTCCAGTCAGACCAGGAGCTGAAATAAACAGATAAACACAATGTCCTGATTCTGGATTAGTTCTGGTCCTGTCCTATCCTCTTTATTTCTGTTAAGGGCTAATCAAGCCCTAGTTAAATATTGATTCTAAACTTTAGCCTCTTTCATCGCTACTGACCACCAAAGGCAGTCCCAAGCACTGAATGACATCCTTTGCACATACAGACGTCACGTGGGATTCATAGAACTGTAATTATGTACTTCTCTTTTTTATCTCAGTCCAGTGCTAGTCCATTGTTAATCTAGTCCATAGATTGACTCTGGTTCAGTCATGATGTAGATGGGAATAAGTTTTAGTTCAGCAAAGATTTAGTCCTGTTCTTACCCATGCCAGTTCCTGCTGGGGCCACTTCTCTTGCAAAAAACTCCAGAGCTTTCTTCTGTTTGTGCTGAACTGCCATCCACAGCACCACCTCTCTGGAAGCCTGCAACAGCATGGACCTAAACGTTATGTTGCAGAATGCAACTTTGTCAAAAGCTCAGTTGAAGTAGGGGTCTAAAAAATCGTTGAGCAAAAAAACATAAAAAAAAAAACAAATAATAATCAGAAGATCTACAAATGTTGAATACACTTAAAAATTGGAGTTGTTAAAACTAATTAAGAAAAAATGAACCATAAACCAGGTGAAAACACATTTAAATAATTAGCACCAATGTCTAACACGGAATTATCACATTTTAAAATGTTTAAACTATACACATTTATTTAGTTTATGATGCTACCTTATATTTGGCGTTAAGTCCATAGGTGTCTTCGGCTCCCAAAACCTGGATGTTCACTGCGCTGTAATCCTCCAAACCCAACTGTTTGAAAATACGCTTGGTTCTGTCAAAAAGAGAAAGAAAAAAAAAGAATCACACATAAAAAGAAAAAAAAAACTATAGCAAAGGGTTTGGCTGCAGATGATGAGAGTGAGGCTGTACTAGCAAAATCTAATCTGAATCAAATTAACTTTGTTGCCAATTTGATTCAGACTAGCATATTTAATCACATCTATTTGTGACTAAATTGTTTTGCATTGCCTTGTCTACAACAAGTTATAGAGCCTTTTATGTCCCCATGTATTGTTTGCATCTAATTATATAGGTTTTTATGCCCTAAAACAAGGAAATGCGCTGTTAGCATGCCAATAGCATTGTTACCATTTCTGTGATAGCGCAATTTGCTCTGGCTTCTGAAAGTTGTGAAGAGCGCCCTTAAACTCATCTTGGTGAATAATTTGTGGGTTTTCATATTTTAGTAACATTTTGTATTGCCTCGTCTACACCTAATTTCAAAACTTTTTATGCCACAAAACAAAGAAGCGCACTGTTAGCATGCTAATAATATTACAAGCCTTACTGTGTTAGCACAATTTGCTCTTTCCTCCGAAAGTTGTGAAGAGTAACTTTAAACTCATCATAATGAATAATTTGTAGGTTTTCATATTTTAGAAACATTTTGCATTGCCTTGTCTACGTCTAATTTTAAAGCTTTTTATGCCACAAAACAAAGAAACGCGCTGTTAGCATGCTAATAACATTACTAGCCTTACTGTGATAGCGCAATTTGCTCTTTCCTCTGAAAGTTGTGAAAAGCAACTTTAAATTCATCATAGTGGATAATATGTAGGTGTTTATATTTTAGTAACATTTTGCATTGCCTTGTTTACATCTAATTTCGAAGCTTTTTATGCCACAAAACAAAGAAGCGGTCTGTTAGCATGCTAATAATATAGCCTTACTATGATAGCTCAACTTGCTCTGGCCTCTGCAAGCTGTGAAAAGCGAATCAATAGTAATGGTTCAGATGTAAGTGACAACAAGAATCACAACTTTAATCAAAACTTAAAAAAAATAAAATAAAATAAAAAAAAAATGTAAAAATAAAGTATGACTAGATGAAGAGTAAATAATGACCTAATGAAAGATTAATTTAAAACTTCGCCTGAACTAAAATCTATCATGAAGTGTAAAATAAACCATCAATTTTGTGTCTTACCGTTTAATTATGCTTTCTGCAGTTCGTCGAGCCTTCTCTGGCGCTCTGGGGCCCCCTACAGGACAGACCGCAGTGGCTCTAAATCCGTCCATGTACGTCGCACACACCTGAAGGGGACAAAAGTGATGTAACAACAGCTCAAACAACCAAACACAACACAATAATCATTCTGAACTAAAGGCAATCCGTTGTAATTTTAAAATAGATCAATTTAAGATTTTTTACAACGTTTTTTTTGACCAAGGTGACACTACAGAAATGCCAACTGGAAGTCTTTATAGAGTTTGTTTAGAACTAAATGGTTCCTTACATATATTTGTGTAGAACCCCTAATTTTTATGTTGCTTGTTATTTTGGCTTAATTATTATTATAAAATCTGCTAATCCTAACCCTAACAATAAACTGTATGTTATAACAAGAAACCTATGAGTGGTAAACAATGAGTGGTACAAGTGTTTCTGTGCCTAGAGCAGGGTTAGGGTGCAACTTGCGACTCGAGGGCCACATGTGGCTCTTTAAGGACTCTAGAATTGTTCTTTGCAGTCTGATTTAAAAATAAGAAATTACACAATGAAAAGTTATGTATTCATAATGTGTGCATTTCAAATAAGAATACTTGTGTGCACTGGAGCTGAATGTCTTTATTCAAGTGTTCTCCTCTGTAGTTATTAGCGTATTTTAGTAAGTTGTAGTTGTAGTTATTAAAGCATTTTAGATAGACAGGGAGAAATAACATTATACTACATTTCAAGAAAAGCAAAAATTGTGTTCCATGGTCCACATTGAGCAAATTTTATCTTTGCAGCTCAAAACTTTTAGGAATATTGCCTAGTTGTTTTAGAGGGATAATAAAAGGCTATTCAGTATGTTTGATCTAAAATGTAGCTTATGCAGGAAGTGACATTTTTTTTGTCAATCAAGCATTTCTAAAGAAGTCTACATTCTGTAAAAATGTTCAAATATGCATTTTTGTAATTTATTTTCATTAAGTAAATACAGTTCTGGCTCTTTCTGACTTTAATTTGCTTTACTGCTGTTAAAGGTTGCAGACTCCTGGCCTAGAGCCTTTATAGAGCTGCTATTCATTGGAATAATTTAACATCTTCAAATCAGATGAACAACATTATATGTTTTTAAAAGAAAGAGCTCAGCAAACATTTGTCTTATTAATCCATATTCTTGTCTTGTCGTGTCTTGTATTCTAGCAAGTATATCGTCTGATTCTCATAATTCGCATAGTGTCCTCTCTTTAATTAATTTTTTTCTCCAGGTTTGATGCAATGCATAAAAATAATAATAATAATAATGCTATTTTTAATGAGCACTCACCTTATAATATTGAGCTGGAGCAAGTCCTTTGGCTCCAGTGACTCTGACAGCTCCTCCTTCTACACCTGCAACAAAAATCACACACATCATTGTCATTAAAATCTCATGTCCGAATCAAAACTAAAGGTTAAAGAGGAACTAAAAAAAAAACATTACCAAAGATAAACTATTATTAGCTCCAGTATTGCATTGCATTGCAGCTAGCACTGAGACTTTGGGCAAATTTGTTTACAGACAACAGTGTCAAATTAAAAAATATATAAAAGTTGTATTTGTTTTTTGTTTGTTTTTTTACTTATAAATGAAAAATAAATTTGTGAACCTTCCTTGAACTTAATAATATCATCATCTTATAAATATTGGTATCAGCCACAGACAAACTGGCTCAAAAAATACATTTATCAACATTTCTAATTGTGTGGTCCTGATTGGACTGATTATTTAGGATGATGCACTTCCTGACACACTTTAATTAAAACAAGGAGCTGTGATATTTTGAGTTGGATTGTCCTTTAGTTGAACTCTGGCATGAAACTGGCAGAACACTGAGTGAACTTCACATTTTGTTTAGAAACTATTTTCTGTTTATAAATTGATAGATTTTGTAAACTTTGGCCAAAAAGTCCAGGTTCAGACTGGGTCAGAAGAAGTGCAAAACATTATGAAACAGGACAGAAGCAAAACCACGACCGCTCAAAACATCCAGAGTTGAAAACTTAAGCGCTGAATAACCGTATGTTTGTTTTTTTTTAAGTTTTAAAGGAAAATTAAGATTAAATCATCACAATCCTACAGATAGGGTTTCATTTCTGGATTTCATCTTAATGATAAACTGTAAAGGGGAAAAATGCAGGCCTTTCTCAACAAACTAATATGGATCTTAATCAAAATGGAGTTGAGTTAATCAAGTATTTCAAGTCTTGATCCAAGACATCCTAGTCCTTTTTATCATAACGGCCAATCTTGATTTTTGTTGTTATTTGTTTACAAAATTACAAATGAAAAATAAATACATTGTTCTTCTTACACACATCTTAAGACTGTTTATCTATTTCTATTAGCCATTTTTTCACGTCATGTTTTATCTGTTTTTTATGTATTTTTCTGGTGCTATAGAAATAAATTTTGATTGATTGATTAAAAAATCAAACCAATAATAAAGCACACATGGCAGTCATGTGCTTCCCTGAGTTAGAGCTTCATCAGGGGAATTACGGATGAAAATAAGAGTGGAGAAGAGCAGTGTGATTGGTTTGACAGCACACAGTGTTGTGTGTGATGCCACAACTACTCTTGAAATGGCCTTTGCAGTGAGACACAGTGAGTTTGGTATTGTATTGACCTGAAACTTGCTCATTTGCTTAGTTTTACTGATCACTCAGAATAGTAGGCCATGGCTACACCTTATACACAGCTTAGTAGCAAAATAACTTGATTTTGTGCTTCGCTTCATTTTAATGGTTGTATGGAAAATTTTCCAAGGAAAGACAAATCCAGCAACTGTTTGTGGTTTTGTCAAATGATGCACATGTTCCACTGCTCAGCGCTGCCTCTTCCACAGTTTACTCGACTAGTGGAACATAGTGAGTGTGATTGACAGGCTAATGGGTCAATAGGTAACGACGCAGCTTCTTTTTACTAGCCAACAGAAAGTGACTTTTAACTGTCTCTTTTTGTTCACCATAAGTATAAGGCAGGTGCAAATCTATTCAACTATTTTTATGACGGTAAGAACTATGTGGAGTTTGTATGCTCCCCCTCGTGTCTGCTTAGGTTTCCTCTAGGGTTAGTGCTTAAAGTGATTGTACACTGTTCTAATAAACCATAACTTAACCCTGGGTCTGTCCACAGTCTGAACCTCTGTCCTTTCTCTCACCCTGGCTTGAATCATAAACAACATAAAATATGTCCTGCATCTCCCTGCCCTGGTCCTGAACTCCTCCTCAGTCTCACGTCCTCCTCTGAACTGATAAACACAGATTTATCTTCAAACTCAAGAGTTCATGAACACGTCTGGAAACATTAATGTATTTCAAACATTTAAACAGTGGATCGCAGCCCACTGACCCAGTTTCTGCCCCGAACCAGGTCAAAATAAGGACAAAGCCATAGATCTACCTGTCCAGCAGTTTCAAACAATAAACCTGTTTGTTTTAAAGCTATTTTAGATCAGTTTTAGATCGGTTTTATAATGAACATTCTTTATTATCTGCATATATTATAGTTTATTACTAAATTCATGAAAAATAATCTATTGTAAGTGTCAATATCAACAAACCCCAGTTAAAGAACTGAACAATGCTTTTTTGTATTCTTGAAACACAGCAAACTTCTTTCATAATCCCAGATTACAATGTGTTTTGTATTTGTTATTTACCCTACAAGTTACTGTGACATAACTTTGCATGAATAAATGTTCAAGTTATATGAGACTCTCTGGAGTCACCAGCCTAAACTTATGAATCCTTCCTAAAACTGATAACTGTTACAGTTTTAACATTTGTATGTATTTATGGATTTGATTATTTGGTTGAGGTCATGAGGGGGGCATGAGGTCATTAGAGCACTGGTTTTTCAATAAAAGAGTTTGTTACCTTCATGTATTTCCGGTAACACTTTAGATTAACTACATCTTGATTAGCCTTAATACACTCTTACTATAGCATGAATAATGGATTGATTCTTAATGAACAAATGAGAAGTAATTGAATAGGCTATTAAGGCTTAGTAACGACTTAAGTACTACAAGCCCTACCCCTAAACCAAAAATCCTAATCTTAGCTCCTCATTGAGCAGTTACTAAACCTTAATAAACACTTCCATTCATTAATTGATGATTAGTCCATTAATTGTTAACTCTTTATTCATGCTTTAATACGGCTTTAGTAAGACTAAATAAGGTATAATTAATATAAAGTGATACCGTATTTCCCCCTACCTCTAAAAACATATAGTTCAACTGGCAAAGGTTTCTCTCAGTAAAAGAATGAGAGAGTGCATAGTTATCTGCCCATGTCTGTCTGTAAATGTTAACCCTGTGATGAGGCCACTATGACCAAGCATAATTAATGTTTCATTAATTGAGTTTCCACACCAGTATGTGACCAGATGTTTTCTTATCCCAATTCATCCTGCACTCACAATCCCCCACCCTCCCTCATCTTAGTCACATTACTCCTTCCAGCTTCCAGTGCTTAGTTAGGTCCTGTGCTTAGATCTTTCTCTGGCTTCCAGTGGCTCAGAGTATAGACTTTAAAACAGCTCTGCTTGTGTTTAAGTCTCTCCATGGAGAACCTCAGGAACTAGCCTCCTGCAGGTTTGAATTGCTTTGTGTATAAATTGTGCTGTACACATACATTTGCCTTGCCTTGCCATAAGGAAGGAGGGATTCTGAATCGGCTGGGCGGTTTTCTGAGACAGTACCTCCACACTGGATCTCCTTGACTGGCTATTGTTTCCATCTGATTCCACGGAACATCAATATCTTGGTGTGGTCATTTGCTAACAAAACACTTTTACATTTTAAAAGTGCACTATGTAACTTTTCTGGTGGAGGGGCAATTGCCTTTTTTTTTTTTCATTTTATTGACCTTTATTTAAGACTGAGAATCTCTTTTGCAGGTGAGTCCTGGGGGAGGGGAGAGGGGGGGGCATTTTATGTTTTTGTGGAATGTTCCTCCTTATCTTTGTGGTCACAACAAAGTCAAGAGGTACAAGCCAGATCTACGGAGGCAACATTTTTTCCAAGCTATTTTTGAGAAACACAATAACCTATAATAAAAAAAATACATGTGCTTGATTACTTACTTTAGTATTCCAGTCAAAGTTATTAGATTTAGCTGTAGTCAAGAAGACCCGGTTTTAGTCCTCACCTGGTACCTCCCGTATTCTGACCCCGCTGAAGTCACAGGTAACGTCCGGGAGCAGGTATCTTCTCGGGTCTTGGATTTCGTAGACCAGTTGTTCGGCCACCGTCCCAAAGGAAACCAACCCACCGGTGCCTTTGGGTTTGGACAAGACCACAGAACCATCCGCACCGCACTCCACCACGGGGAAGCCCATGTTATCCCTGCAAAATCAGTCAGAAACTTGTGTCACAGACTTTTCTATTGGTTTAAATCACACTTATTATGCACAATTGGCTACGGTTTATTCTAAAACATACATTATATTTTGTTTGATAGATCCTCTTTAGTAAATCTCTGAGATCTTCTGTGTTATTGTAAGTCCATATATCTTTGCCAGAGTTGTTTTTCTTTTAATTTAAATTCATTACAACTGAGGTTTTTGTTTGTTTGTTAATTTTCAAACATGAGATGCAAAAGCAAAGTACTTGGGTGTCACACTTTCCACTTTCATTCAAAATTTTAGGCAAACCAGGCCATTTATAACTCGTGATGCAGCCAGAGTGTTTCTCCACACAATGATATTTAAATTTAAAATAATGGAATCACTTTACAAAAAATCTCTAAAGGTCTTTGACAGAAAACCCCTTTCGTTCCATGTTTGTAATATTTTAAATAAACATAATCTTTTTAGCTTTGAAAATTTTAAGCATTTTAAATATGCATGCTTTATCTATAAAGTGCTACATGGATTAGCCCCGCCTCCCATGTCAGTATTTTTCAAAACAAAAACCACCAGTAACATGAGGACTAGGGTCTCCTCCTCCAGAGGAGACTGTGAGGTGCCCTACAGAAAAACTGCCTTTGGACAAAACGCTCTCTCTGTGAAGGCTAGTAAGGTCTGGAACAGTATTCCTCTTCAAATAAGAGATTGCTCTACATTCTATAATTTTAAAATTCAACTTAAGCCCTGGCTGAAATCAAACCAGTCATGTGATCATTAGCCATAACATGTTACTTTTAGATTTTTCATATGTTGTACAATTGTGTTGTTTGTATTGTTTGTACTTGTGACCTGCCTAGGGACTACAGATGTAAATTAGCTTTGTAGCTACAATCCGGCATATTTACATTTGTGTATAACAAATGTTCATTAATGTGCATTGTCCCTATCAAATAAATAAATAAAAAAGGTATTCAAGCACGAGTTTAAATGGCCACTAATAAAACTGAATGGAATACTATGAGTTCTTTCAATTTTCTGCTTGTATATATTTATTAAATTATAAGTGGAAAATAATTTGTTTGTTTCTGTCCCCAAAACAGATAGAAACATCTGCATTTTGAACAATATGGTAAACCAGCCCCCTCTACTGACTAAACTTTGTAACCACATAAAACAATATTAAAAGATTTTACGTTTGATTTTTGTTATAATTTGGGTCTGTTCATTTGACACGCTCTGATGGAGAAGTCATGTTGACATAGTTTGGTCAAGTTTTAGTAAAGTTTTGTGATTTTAGCCACAGTTCACTTCTCACCAGTCCTTCACTTTGTGCCAGTCTGTGAAGATCCCTCCGGTGCTCTGAGCTCCACACTCGATCAGGTGACCGGCCAAACTAACACACACCAAAAAAAGATATTACATAATAATAATAATAAATCATCATCATCATTGTTACTGTAAATACCTCCCAGCAGCCAGAAGGTCGTACTGTTCTGTCTCCCATCCAAACTGAAAAACAAAAAAACAACATGTAACTTTTGTTGGATAAAAATTATAATATTTTTATGATAGGTTCACAAGACAAGATTTTTCACCTAATTTATCATTCATTCATAAAAAAAATAAAGTAAAATTAAAAAAATGAATTGTCATAATAGTGCATATTGTGGTACAGTTCACAAATATGACCTCATTCATTTGAAATTAAGCATTTCCTGTCATTGATATCACTGTATTTTGAATATAGTTTCTCAAAGTGCGTAGCTCACTAGTAATTGACACCTTTTTGAATGTCAAAGTCAAATGTAATATGCACTAGTTTGCACCAAATTTGGCAGCAATTTAATATTGCACGAGATTTTGTCCCATTAATATAAATTCCTTGATATCTAATTGATTAAAAAATGATATACCGTTTGATGACCTTTGATGTAAAGTTATAGGACTTTACCTTAAACTTTACTTTTTTTTTTTTTTTTTTAAACGGTACACTTTTTGCCAAAAATTAAACTTGGATGTTTTTCTTGGGCTAAAAACATTATAAAAATGTGTTTCTTTATGCTGCGCAGACTTGCATCTACCTAAAAATCACATGGTTTGTTTCCTACTTCTGCTTGTTTCTACAGAAATCTTGTTCCTTTAACAATAATATTCCACAGTATGGCATAAAACTGATATATTTCCATGAAGAATGACCCAAACTGTTGTTTAACTTATTGCAAAAGGATTACACATTTAATTTTTTAACCCCAGAAGACAGTTTCACTTTAAGTTTTAAGTTAACTTTATCATGTCTTGTGAAGCATATAGTAGCAGGTTATGATGACTTATAACTTAAAAAGTGCTGCATTTTCAATATACTTTTTTGATGGAAAAGTTTACTAATTTACAATTTAAAAAAAGCTAGATAACCCAGCTTTATTTTGGTGTTTTGATTAACTTAATTAGACAACAATGTGTCAAGGAAGTCCGGATGAACTTAATTGGTCTCTAAAGTTAAGATTTAAGTGAATTTATCTCAGTGATCTTATGATTTTTACAATAGTATGGCTTAGCACAGTTACATACAGTGTGCATGAGGGGCCCCAGAGCCACTGCACTGTCCACACATCGTCCGGTCACCACAATGTCCGCTCCGAGGTCCAGGCAGCGCCGGATCGGACCCGCTCTGACACAATAAAATGTCTCATGTAGTTTGAAAATCATGTAAAGGAAAATAATGTCTGGTTAGCTCAAGCTCACCCGAGGTATGCGTTCATGCTGTGGAGTGTCTGAGGGAGAGAGCGCTGACCACTGCCGTCCACCATTTTCACTTCAGTTAGACTGTTTTTCTGTAAAATTAGGAAAAGTGGTTCAGATCCAGTTCATGATATGATTTAGAGATTTTCTTGAATTCATTTGCATATTACTGATTTTTGGCTTGAGCAGAATTTGCTTGCTAAGTAAAGTTATCTGCCAATGGATCATAATATGCACTGTCATACATGGGGCATGAGGTCGTCTCCTGTCACCACGGCGACCTTCATCTGGAGTCCCGCCTTCTTCACCACGTCTTGTATAGCCTGAGCGCACGCGAGAGGATTCACTCCTCCAGCGTTACTCACAACACGGATGCCTAAAATAAAACATTGAGGTCAAGATACAAGCCTACTGTTTATGTTGTGACCTTAAATGGTAAATATTATTATAGCATTTTGATTGCAAATGTATTGAATGTGATTTGAGGCTGAAATGCTCAGAATGAGTCTTGTGAACATTTATGGGAAAGAGAAGATGATCTCGAAAACAAGATTTCGAGACAAGGCTAGATACAACTTCTGGTTGTAATTACTCAAGTGAATTTACTTTAATGATGGACCAAAGTTTTAATGACTAAAAGTAAACAAACAAAAAAGTGAACTATACAAAATGTGTTATTGTTGATGGTGGTGGTGTTTTTTTGGTTTCTCTTAGGTGAAACTCAATATATTCAGAGAAGAAGCATCCAGACACCGACAAGGAGAATGCAAATTCCTCACAAAAAAACTCAGCATTGGGCCTGCACAGCTCACCTTTTCTGTGAATGTCATTGATGAACGGAGCCAGAGCGACTTGTACAAAGTCTGGAGCATAGCCCATGTTCTACAAAGACACAAAAAGTTGTTACGTTGAAAACTTTAGTTAATGCATTACTCGTTTCTGTATACACAATATTATTCTTTTATAATTTTTTTCTGACCGGAGCCTTGGTCTTGGCTGCAGTCAGCAGCGACATGGTGATTTCACTGAGGTAGTCGAACACCAAAAAGTCCAAGTGTCCCCCGTAGACAAGCTGAGGTACTGCAGAGAACACACAAAAGTCATTTAAATAAAACATATGCAGAGATACTAGTTTGTATAAAGAACTTTTCTGTATCACTTCCTGGTGGTTGTGTTCTTGTGAGGACAGTCTGGGTTAGATACATGGTCTTCACGTATTATCTACGATAAATCCTAGATGTTTACATAAAATCCTTTATCAAAATGCTTAAATTCAGAGTTTAGATACAAAATAAAGTACTAATTATTTAACACACTCTCAATATCCAGATAAAAATGCTAATGGTTCAGTTCTAAAAGACAATAAATAAGAAATCATTTTAATTTTTCTATATGACAGGCTACCTGTCTTAATATGTTTTTTGTCCAAAATCAGCATTTGAGCGTCACAAAAAGCTTGTCATAAATATAAATGTAGGTAAAATTCAAAACTAATTGTAGGCACCTAGCTAATTATCAGGATTTTGCCTTCCTCAAAAAGGTGTTTGTCATAATCTCTAATTAACTTTAAAAAAATGTGCTTTTTATTTGTCAAAACTGCTTTATTTTGGCATATTTTCAAGATCGGATAATTCCCAGTGTCTCCACAGGAATTACATTTTGCTAAACTTCATTCAGTAGTAGTAGTATTATGTTACGTAATCATTCCCGCAGTTTACCTGATGTGGCCGTGTCTCCCCAGAACCCCGAAGCACATCCAATTCGCACCGTTTTCTTCGTTGAACCTTCCGAATAAAGCCTTTTACTATTTGTGCATGTTTTCCTTTGCATTGTGTTAGCAGCAGCAGATGTGCTAAAGTGTGAAAAAGACCTATTAAACCGCATTTTGGTGCAAACTTGTGAATTCCGCAGTCGTGACAGCCGCACACACGCTTCGGTTCGGCCAAATCGAAGCGAGTGAGGAACAATCGACATGTTTACGAAGCTAAATTAAAGTTTAATTACAGTAAAAACTACAGGACGGAGACATAAGTGAAGTTCAAGCAGATCGGTGCAACTATAAAAACAGTCCGAGTGGAAACAACAGCCAGGTGTTTTAATGGTCCGTCGTGATTTATGGTTTTACGATGAATCCGCAAGAAAAAAATACTTTAAACTAAAAACTTTAAACATGCCGGACTGACTTTTATTAGTTATATCAGTTGTGGAATTTTTAGTGATGGTCTATCTATATTCATTTAACGTTACATTAAATCACATCAATATTTTCCATTCAAAATGTATTGCATTTATTTACCTGCACAGTTTATTATTATTTTCTGACATTTTCTGACATTATTTCAAATAGTATGACTGCATAATACTTTTTAATGGGGTTCTAAAAAAAAAAATAATAATAATAAAATAAATATATTCTGGGTTTGTTGATAGATTTAAATAATTATTTTATTTAAATAGTTATTTTGTTTGGACACTGCAAAACAAATATCTTTTTTGTATATTGAAGACTGCTCTTGTTGTTATTTGTTTTCAATTTGTATTTGTCAAAATTCAAAGAAAAAACACTCTGATAAATGCTGGTGATGCAATTGTATTTATTACATAATTTCCAGAATTAAAAATTATAAACACCCGTATGCAAATAAAGTTAATTTATTTTTGTTTCTTATTTTAGAAAACGCCATTCCCTGTCTAGCCAGCAGAGGATGCTGTCAATCAGTCCGACTTATATTCTTTACAGTGAACGCGTTTTTCGGGCTTTTCTTGTTTTATTCGCTCTAATTTTACTTTTCACGCGATGAAAAGATCCGATGAGACTATAGAGAGGCTATAGATGTTAAAATACGGGCTGTGGAAAGAAATATCGACCGACTCAGACTGACTTTTTACGCTAGCTACAGGTTTTGTTTTGGGAACTTCACAGAAACAACCAGGAAGTAAGTTTGCAATGCACGTGAAAAACGTTTAATTTCGCTTTTAAATTGACCAAAACTGGACCACACCAGGGCAAGAACAGCATTAGGTCAGCAAAACGGTACTAAATCTGATCTACACCAGTTTCAACATTAAGATTAAACCAGGTATTACAAAGGTGAAAACTGATAAATATGCGTCTAAGCTAGGTTTAAGCCAGGTCTAAAGGGCATAATGAGATCAAGACTAAACTTGCATAAACTAGTTCAGACCCAGGTAGTTTATTACTCAGGTGTAAATAAGGTCTAAACTAGAACAAAAACAGGATTATCTTTAAATTAACAGGTCGAAACCAGATAGTAAACTGTAGCCTTATATCTAAGTGCACATTAGATAGGCCTGTTATTACCATAAACGACCAATATCAAAATGTAGCTGATGTTTATTACTTTGTTATTAACTTGATTTTTTTTTCTTAGCAAAATGTTGTTTTATTCATGTTCTATTTAGCGTTTTTGCACAGTGTGATGAACGTGAAAGTTTGGATCTGGTCTGAAATGGACTTTTTTCCCACAGTGAAAATAATTAAATTAAATTTTACTACTTGGCTTCATTAGAATTAACAAAAAAATAATGTTTTATTTTTAGTTAGAATTGTCCGTAACGTTTTATTATAAGGGGTTTTGAATTCACTGATTTTCATCATGAATTCATGATATGGTCATGAGGAACTAATGAATTCATGGTGAATTCATGCATTAGTTCACCATGAGTCGTCAAGACCTTTCATGACTTCCACCATTTATTCAACCAATG
The DNA here is from genome assembly GCA_038363315.1 of Mugilogobius chulae. Lineage (NCBI taxonomy): Eukaryota > Metazoa > Chordata > Actinopteri > Gobiiformes > Gobiidae > Mugilogobius > Mugilogobius chulae. Next base: position 26,393,885 of record CM076404.1, on the reverse strand, counting down.
AATTAATATGGAGATCATGTTAGTTAGGACTTTTAAACTTGCTATGAATGAATCCAAGGAATTCACAATTTCTAAATATATTTGAACCAAAAATAGTAGTTCATCATGACTTTTGAAAGTCATAATGAACATCATGAGTCTCTCATTAATTTCCTTCACCAAAGATTCAAACGAAATATAATCTAGCCTTTTAGTGATGAAGTCATGATGAACTCATCATTATTCAGGCCTTTGTGCTGCATGAGCTTCTGGTTTTGGTTTTTAAATAAAAATAATAGGTTGGTGGTTAACTAACCTGATTTCCATGTTAGTTCATTAGATGAATTAATAGTGTAATTCATGAATGAATTCACTCATAAAACCACTTGAATTCATGATAATTCATGGTGAATTCATAATAGTTCTTGATTACTCATGGTGAACTAATGCATGAATACATCATGAATTCATGATGATAAGCTCTAACCCTTGTTACAAAACAATACAGAATTGTCTAATTTATATTATATTGTCATTATTGTTTTCTAATTACTATTAACTACTTGACTAAATCAAAACGTGAAGTGATACTTTCGGATACCGGTATTCTGTGTTAAATATTTTTTTATATAAATGTATTGGGGGTTTTTTCTAGGCAGCAAAAATGTCACCTTAAGGAAACACTAGCAATGAGACAAATTATGTTTTTTTTTAATTCATTACAAAGTAAAATCACGTCAAGTATTATAATGTCAATATCAGTGTTATAAAGTATTGAAACTCTTCCACAATAATTCTACAATGGCATATTATTGTCATTTCACTTTATACCAATATGTCTTAAAATTGCATGTACTCAACCTATTCAATTTTTTTTATTATTTTTTTTTTTACATATTTTTGTATAGATACGTCTATCACTAAAAACACACAAATATTCATCAACAATATCTACATTGTGTTGTGTATATTACTTGACAGAGTTAGTTTGGATTTATCTTCTTTTTTGTTTGTTTTGCAGAGTGCGAATGCCCTGAAGCTGTGTAAAGATGTCTTCTGGAGAAGTCTTGAGAGTAGCCGTGCAGCAGAAGATCATGGTAGTGTTGGAGGAGGTTTTGGGAATGATCCAGACCACAGTGGACCAGTACGAGGCCCAGCTGAGGCAGTACAGAGTGACAGAAGAGGAGAGCGAGAGGCTGACGGGGGCCAGGGCTCTGCTGCTGCTGGGGACAGAGACTGTAGAGAAATCTGAGGAACAAGGTGAGAGCAAAACCAGACTGCACAAATCTTTATCCTAAATTTATTGTAGTGGTTTTGACTGAATATTAAGAAGAGATAGAGGAAGTGGCCCTTTACATCAACTAATTATGTTATACAGTGAATTGTAGAAAGCAGAACAACATTTTTTTTTCTTTAATTGAACTATTCTGGATTTGAGGTCATTCAGATGCATAATGTTTTTCTATCTACTTTAATAATGTTATTGTGCTATGCCTGATTTTTACCCTGCTATAAACCGTCCACATGTTTTACTCAATTACCTACTGCGACCAAGAAGCATTGCTATTCATGCTAAGGCTAGCAAGATGCTAAAAAATGTAATAATAACATTATCTCGATTTTAGGGGACAAAAAGCTCTATTATCAAATGTAGTCGGAACAGTGTAAACTATTTTTACTTGAATTGATATTTCGGCAATATATTGTTATTTTACTCAAATAAAAATAAAACACTGAAGGCAATGAGATAATGAGATATTATGGCTGCGACAATGAATCAATTGCTTGTGAAAAATGCTGCGTTCTAGGTAACTGGGAACAGGGACATTTCCCAGTTGAAAAATACCAGTTCCTAGTTCAATGCGTTCCAACTGAATCAACTCGTATGTAAACATTATGGCTAATGCTAACCTTTAGGCTAAATAAAAGTAACGGTATATTACCTGTAATCAAGATTGTCATTGTTTTTGTAGCAGTTAAGATCGTCAGAATCGCTTTTTGTGCTGATTGTTGATCTCTCATGTGGGGTTAGACTGCCACGACTAGGTCCCAGTTCACAGTGGTATTTACCAGTTTAAGTGACGTTCCAGCAAGTTGGAAGTGGGAAATATCCTAGTTCCCAGTTGCTTGGAACACACCATAATTGTAGTTGTTTTATACCTAAATGTAATACTCATACAAAAGTCACTTTTTTAACCAAGACAACAACAATATTATAAAAGAAAGTACCCATTCAGAATTTTTAAAACCTTTTTTTTATTGATCTTGCAATAGAATGCATTAAAGGTGGGATAGCTTATTTTTTTAGCTTTCCACTAAAAAGTCTATAGTAAATACAGTACTTTGTGAAAAAATGAGACCTCTGAGTACTGTCTGAATTGAATAATAATTCATTTTAGTTCTAATCAGGAGCTGAATGCTGCGCTCTGATTGGCTGAGCTGGGGTGGTAACTCCAGTTTCACTTTGTTGTTTGTAAAAAGAAGTTTATAAGCCATAAATGCAACCAAAATGAAAACAGGTCGATATTAAGGATGTGTCGAAGTATTTATGAGAGGAAGTAGTCAGATTTAAAACCTAAATTGTGTTTGCAGTGTGAAAATCAGCTACCCCAAGTTTTAAGTAGCCTATCACATTCAATACAGCATTTTGAAACTAATTCCCCATCACACCCACCTACCGGTAATCGGTAAAAAACTAAATAAATCAAAATAAATATAGCAACATGATACCTTTGTAGTGCATACAAATTCAAATAAACAATTTTCATAAAAAAAAAACACATTTTCTATTTAAAAGCTTTCAGTCACAGTACTTCAACCAAGATAACGAGTTTGTAAAGTATCTAATTATTTGACTAGTCAGCTAGTGGAATATTTTTCAGGTGCCACTTTATCTTTTACTCTGGTTTGCGAGTAGTTTTTACTCTAAAATGTGTTGTGGCGTTTCAGAAAAAGAGCTAAATGAAACGTGCCCTCAGCCAATCGTCAAAGTGGAAGAACCAGACTTATGGAGCATCTCAGAGACACAGATTCAGCCCAGAGAACTCACCTCAGGTCCAAAAAACGCCCCTCCACAAGCACCACTACCTACCACCACCACCACCACCACCACCCAACCCCAGCCCCATGAGCAGAGCCACGAGAATCCAACCAGCAAACACACCACAGAGTCTGGAGACAGCGACGAGGAGTGTCCAATCTGCAAACAGCTGGGACAAAGACAGGAGCTCACTGAACCAGGTCAAACATTCACACATTTCAAACATTTACTTGATGAAGACATGTTGTGCAAAATATACTTTTTGTAGAGCTTTAAAACTTTAATCATTTAGTAAAATACTTAATGGCATTCATATCATTTTTGTTGATTCTCCCTGTTTTTTTAAATTTGAAAAACAAAACTAGATTATTTTACTAGCTACTTACAGCTTTGAACTATATTATAATTATTTGGGTTAACTAATTGTCTTCCCTGAGCCTCAGAAAAACTAGGATAGACTGCAATGTATTCTGGGACCTGTAGTTCAAATTGTTGCGTGCTTTATCAGAGAGCTGTAATCAATAATAATCAGAAATCATATTGGAGGCTGTATGAAATTATTTTGGGCTACCAGTCTGACACTCCTGATGTAGACCTTAATATTAGCGCATCTCGGCAAATTCCCCGTAAGGAATGAGAAGTGTCACACACGGACACCTCTTGTTCTTCTTCAAAAATTAAATAAAACAGAATCAAAAGCAGCAGAAACACATACCTCAACAGAGCTCCCATCTTTGTTTTGTTTGATTCAGGCGCTACTTGATGTCGGGTTGTTAAGGGCCCAGATGGAATTCCCTTAAGTTTGTGAATTCACAAATATTACGAGAGAATCCCTCTGGCTGGCCAGGTTTGAAAGTTACATTGTGACTTGGATGTGACTTAAATGTAACCCTAAAGGGTATTTCACACCAACACAACCCCCAGTCGCTGTCGATAGGGAGGAGCGACTCTATGGGGCGCACCGATGTGAAAGAACATTCAGACAAACACGATCCAAACAGCCAACAGTCGCCAAACAAATGCAGAGTGAGCATGCGCGTGATGTAATGCTTGACGAAAATGACGAAACATAAGTTGCACGCGAGTAGTAGTTGTCAAACAGATGTTTCTAGTCATACCTCACGGATTAAGATCAACTCGTATTTCTATCCACAGTCCAGCCTTCGTACTGCGGTCCCCGTAACTTCCCCGTGTTTTCCTCGATCCAAATAGTAGCCATTCTCCTTCGTAGTTACATCCCGTTGACCCCGTGTAAATAACAACAATCCATGCTCGGCTAAATACTGTTTTTCCGTGAGCGTTATTTTCGGTTTTCCGCACTATATTCCTGCGCACTGATTCACTGGTTCTCCTGTGTCCACGGGCCAATCAAACAGCTGCATTTGCTGCAACTGGCGACATCGACTTTACTTCCAAGTCTTCGAAAACCTACACGACTTGCTCCGCGCTCCTTTGACCCCCGACAAACCCATTTACACCAAACACACGTGAGCCGCCTGTCGGCAAAAGTTGCCAAACTGGTTCAGACGGGCGACCCTCGGCTTGGTGTGAAAGACCCTTAACACAGCCTTCGTAAAGTACCGAAGAAGTGTGGGTTCTCAATCCCAGGCAAATATGTCCACATTCAGTCCAAAAACATAACCTAAGTTTAATTACTTTTTACATTTATTTGAATATTTTGAATAAACCTTGTTAATTCATATAGCTTTATTTTCTGCAGGTGTGTCCTCTGCAACCGACAATCAAACTCTAAAACAGAAAGAAAAACTGGAGCCACAGGAGTTTGAAAACACAGAAGTAAAAATGGAAGGAGAGGACCAAGGATATTTGGATCAGGCAAACGATCGAGAGCATTTACAACAAAATTTTCCAAATACGTCTGCCATACAAGACCGAGACATGACATCCCATTGTAGAAAACCAGCTTCTGAAATGAAAGACGAAATGATGGAGACAGAAACGGTTATTGACTCAAGATTAGATCCGGAGAAACCGGCAGAGGCAACTAATTCACAACAAAATTTCCAAAATACGGCAGCAAATCAAGACAAGGACATGACATCTGAATGTGGAAAACCCTCGTCAGAAATGAAAGAGGAAATTACAGAGACAGAAACAAATCTTAGCTCAACAAGATTAGACCAGGAGAAAGTGGAGGAGGCAGTAAATTCACAACCAATTTTTAAAAGTATGGATGCAAATGTAGACCAGGACATGACATCTGAATGTAGAAACACCTCTTCAGAAATTAACGAAGTAACTATGGAGACAGAAAAAAATATTAGCTCAAGATTAGACCAGGAGAAATCAGAGGAGGCTTTAAACCCGGAACAAAATAGTAAAAATGTTGCAGCAAATCAAGACCAAGGGATGACATCTGAATGCAGTAAAACCACTTCAGAAATAAAAACTGTGGTGTCAGAAGAAACGATCCGCTCAAGTTTAGAAATCAATTTAAAAGAAGCAATGGACAATTCAACTATGGACGCAATAGATACAAAAGAAAATGGCGGAAAGACCGTAGATGCGCCAAATTCAAGTCAGCTTTCGAATCGTGTGGAGAAAGGACAATGTTTAAATCAGGAGTCTGAGAAAAGTAGAATTATAGTTTCAAAATGTGTTGATGACGCTTATAAAATGCAAGAAAATTTGAATGGTCAAGAGGTGGAAGAGGCACAGAAAGATTTAAAAAGATCGGCGCCAGATTTAGACCAAGAGATACCTTCAAAGTGCAGAATAATTTCTTCAGAAACGACGGAAAAAGCAATGGAGTCGGAAAAAGGGGTTGCCACAAGTTTTGAAAAGGCCACAATGGAGCAAGAAAACATTATCAGTTCAAAAACTCCAAATTCAAGTTCTGCAAAAGAAGAGTTGTCTGCAAGTGAGCAAAATGAAAAAAGGACAATTGAACTAAAGTTGCCAGATGGAGTGCATAGGTACACTCAAAAATGGGTACAAAATCTACCTACTGTGAGGTTGGTACCGTTGAAATATCTCAACAAAAATGTGCAAAGTGAAAAACCCAAAATGAGCCCACAAGGGGTTTTAAGTGACAAACAGGGATTGCATGAAACTAGTAACGGGGGCCAACAAAATGTAATTCAAAATTCAAAGAATTTGCAAAAAGCTACTTCCCCACTTGTGCCACAGAAATCGACTGGTGTTGTTGCAAAAAATTCTGAATTTGAAAATGTGCCAAGCACAAGAATATGCACAAGAACAAGTCTAAATAAAGCTGCACAAAATTTAGCCATTGTGTCACAGAGATTGACAAGCGTTACTACAAGAAATTCTGCATCTGCAAACACACAATCGTGCTCAAATAAAGTTGCTCAAAATTCAGAACGTTTTCAAAAATCTACCAGTACAATTGCACCACAGAAAATATTGAGTGTTGCTGCAAGAAATTCCGAATCCGCAAAGATGCCCGGCACAAGATCAAGCCTAAATAAAGTAGCACAAACTTCTGAAAACTTACAAAAATCTACCAGCACAATCCCACCACAAAAGTTGTCGAGTGTTGCTACAAAAACTTCTGAATCTGCAAAGTTGCCTAGCACAAGATTAAGCCAAATCAAAGTTGCACAACATTCGGAAAATTTGCAAAAATCTCCCAGCACAAATGTGTCACAAAAATCAAGTGTTACGGTGAGAAATTCTATATCTGCAAAGGCGCCAAGCCCAAATGTAAACGCGAAAAAAGTTTCAGAAAACTTGCAAAAATCTACCAGCACAATTGTTTCACAGAAATCAACCAACGTTACTACAAGAACTTCTGAATCTGCAAAGATGCCAACAAGATCAAGCCCAAATAAAGTTGCTCAACATTCAGAAAATTTGCAAAAATCTACCAGCACAAGTATGTCACAGAAACCGACAAGTATTGCTACAAAAAAGTCTGAATTGATAAATGCACCAAGCACAGGTTCAAGTCCAAATAAAGTTGCACAAAATTCAGAAAATTTGCAAAAATCTACTAACACAAAATTGTCACAAAAATCGACAAGGGCTGCCCCAAACATTTCTGGATCTGCACAGACTCTAACCACAAATTCCGAAAATTTGCAATCATCTACCAGCACAAACATGTCACAGAAACCGACCAGTGTTGCTGCTAAAAATTCTGAATCGATAAATGCGCCAAGCACAGGATCAAGTCCAAATAAAGCTGCACAAAATTTAGAAAATTTGCAAAAATCTACCAGCACAAACTTGTTACAGAAATCGGCAATCACTGCTGCAAGAAATTCTGAATCCGCAACAACATCGAGCAGCTCAAACCCAAATAAAGTCGCACAAAATTCTGAAAAATCTACCCCCAAGAACATGATAGAGAAATTAAGAATGGTTGTTGCAAAAAAGTCTGAATCTGCAAAAATGCCAAGCACACGTTCAAGTCCAAATAAAATAACTCAAAATTCAGAAAACGGCCAAAGACCTAGCAGCACAACCGTGTCACAGAAATCGACAAGTGTTGCTCCAAAAAATTCTGAATCTGAAAAGGTGACCAGCACAAGTTCAAGTTCAAACACAGTAATACAAATTTCAGAAAATTCCAGCACATCCATGGCACAGAAAAGGACAAGTGTTGCTTCAAAAAATTCTGAATGTGTAGACGCGACGAGTGCAAGTTCAAGGCCAAAAGAAGCTGCTCAAGTTGATGAACACTGTGATATTTTATTGAGAAAACAGCAAAAACGTAAAGCAAAAACGAAAGCAAAGACGGACATACAAAACTATGCTAAAGCAGAATTGGAAAGCGCTTCTGACGTGAATGAATCAAACCGCAATTCCAAAGATCTTACAACTGCAGAGTCAAGTGAAGGGCAAAGCACAAAATCAAGTGTAAGCAAAAGAAGTGAAAACTCTCAAAGTTCAAACAGCAAAACGGCAAGTAATCAAGATTCTGCAAAGTCTAATAGCAGCGCAGTACGAAAGAATACAGGAAAATTCAAGTGCCTTGAATGCGGAGATACTTTTGTTTTGAAGGGAAATCTGATGAAGCATCAGGTCGTACATCGAGAAGAACGACCATTTTCTTGCTCCCAATGCGACGCCACGTTTAAGCGCAAACTCAACCTAAAAGCTCACATGACCATACATTCCGAGGAGAAAGAATTCGAGTGCACCGTTTGCAAAAAGAAATACACCAGAAGAGCTAATTTGCTCGAGCATATGAAAGGCCATGGTGGGAAAAAACCTTTCCCCTGTCCGATGTGCGACCGCGCTTTTACGTGCAGCAGCAACCTTCGCCGGCACAAGTTTGCGCATTCCAACTTGCGTCCGTTCAAGTGCGAGATTTGCGGGAAGAGTTTCGGCCGCAAGTCGATTTTGCGCGAGCACGTGGCGGCGCATTCTCGGGTGTATCGATTCAGATGTTCGATTTGTAAGAATAAGTTCTCGCGTAAGAGTAATCTGCTGAAACACATGCGGCTTCACGACGGCGATCGAAGGTTCAAGTGTTCGGAGTGCGGCTTGGCGTTCACGCAAAATGCTCATTTGAATCAGCACATGCTCCAGCACACGGGCGAGAAACCCTACAGCTGTCCGGTTTGTCGGAAATCCTTCACGAGAAAGGCTTATGTTCAACAACACAGAGATATGTACTGCCTCGGCGCTGCCCAGGAAGAAAACTCCGCCCCCGTTCAGACACGAACACCCGGCAAAGTCCAGGCCAACAAACAGGGAGAAGCGGCAAAGACGCAAGAGAAACAAAATAGCTCTAAAGCGCTTTAAATTCGTTTATTTTGGAAAAATCTTCTCAATACAGTGATTAGCATTAGTCCTTGTGACGCTGCAGCTAGGCTAGTTCTGATCTGAAAATATCTGTGGATAGTCCCCTCTCATCCCATTCATTCCCTATGTAGAATTAGTTGAAGTGCCCTAAAAAAAATTAAATATTGAATTGACACTAAGCGGTTACAATCAGAAACAATTTTTCTGTGTGTTAATACCTTCACATACGAGGTGAATACACCAGGGAAAGCCCATGTGCTGTTTGTGTCTCAAAGCTATTGCTAATTTAACTAGCTAACAACAAACTAACTAGCTTTTTCAAAAAAGAAAATAATAATAAAAAAAAATAAGCCTGGAATTTTTAAGCAAATTTTGTACTTCATATTTAGGTACATTTATTTGTTAGCATTACCATTATTTAGTCTTTTCCTGGTGAAATATTTACTTTGTATGTGAAGGTCTAAACTCATTGCCAGTAATTATTTAATTGAAATTTACTCACTGCTGTGTGATTTTTAAATATTGATTAATTTTAGCGCCATCGGTAAATTCACCGTAAGGAGTGAATGAGACGAGAAGAAGCTAGCAGCAGGTATTAGGTCAGATTTTCACCAAGGGCCACATTGGGATTATGGTTGCCATAAAAGAGCCGGCGGTGACTGTAATAAACCGTATACTTTGTCGCTGTATTTGATTTTGCTTATGTAGTAAAATTACAAGAAGTATTTATGTATTTGAAAAAGTCTATAAAATGTTCTTTTAATTTCAGACAAATCTTTTAATTTTGTTAAGGCACCCACATTATTCTTAGTACTAGTGTAGGATGTTTGACACGTGTATTAGGCAAATGTAATTAGCCTAACCGCATGATGAAAAGAGCCTACTTCACGATAGGGTTGTCAAAACAAAAAAGTCTAGTATCGAACCTAGACACTCATTTGAGAAAGTATGTTGTGTTGAATATGTACAATTTTGTGAAAAGAATGTTGTTTTTTGAATTCATCATTGTATTGAAATTGCTATTGTGTAAGTCTGAAATTTTAGTATTGTGACAACACTACTTCAAAATTTATTTTTGATTGATTTATGTAATGAGGCTCAAATACTCAAAATATTTCTGTTTTCACCTAAGAAAAGAAATTAATATAGGTACATTTTTGTCTTATTTCAATAGTCAGACGATATTATGTCAAACCAATATCTAAGAAATGTTTATGAAAGTATTAGTTGAAGGGCACATAATGCAAAATTCACTCATTTTTTTTTAATTATTTTGTTCTAACATTGCTTATTCGTCAAAAAGCAGCAAACATGTTGATATTGACATTATAGTATATTATGTCCACCTTTAGTGACTCAAAAATACAAACATGCAAATGACAGCCTGCTGTTTGATGAGGTGAAATGAACTACATACATAACAAGACTTCTTAGTGCAGCTGTTTTCAACAGGAAGTCAGTGGTCTATTATTAAATTGTTTTGTATCAATAATACAGTTCACAATGGAAAACAATACTTTGTAAATGAAAACATTCTCTAAATCTCCTTTAATTCTTTCTGCCTTACAAACTCGTAAAGATGCACTGTGTAACTTTTATGTGTTTTGCTGTATAATTGTCAAAAACGATTTTCAAAAATGAACAGTAGAAAAAGTTATTTACACACCACATAGTGACTATAGCTTACACTGTCACTCAACCTTATGGTCTTGCCTGTTTTCTATTGTTTACATCGATACAATTGATTCTTCGAGTTTTTTTTTAAAAATGTAGTATTTCTGTTTGCTAAATGTCGATTAAACACATTTTATGATTATACTGTATATATTTGATACTTTTAATGTAATGTTGAATGTATTGTACATTGTAATTATTAATTTGATCCCAAATGTGAATCCATATGTAAATAATAAAAAAAAGTGAACATTGTTATGAGAAACTGATTTTTTATTTGTAACAGAGTGAATATTAACATCTTTTACCCTACAGACACCATAAAAGCTTCTTAAAGTAGGTTTCATAGCTCTCCTTTGGTATATAATTAGATGTTTTTTTCTTAAGTACATTTGTGTCATTTGTTGCAAAATTTGTTGTTAAAAGCTGTGAGGGGCAGTTCTTTGGGGCCCCTACAAGTTGCGTTTATGAAATGTAATGAAATATAGTCACAGCAATGCAAAAGATTGAATGTTTACTTGAAAATTAATCATATTTTCCACAACTATTTTACATGTACTGTGCTTTCAAGTGTTTGGCTCAGTTTTCACATCACTATCAACAGCAGAGGGCGCCAGATACAAAATGAGCACAAATGCAAAAAAATAAAAAAATAAATACATATTTTTATTGACCTTTATTTAACCAGGAAAGTCCCATTGACATTCAGAATCTCTTTTGCAGGGCAGAGGGGAGGCATTAATGCACATGGGTTTTTTTTACGGTAGGGGAAGCCATAGGGGAGAACATGCAAACTCCCCAAAGGCCACAGGCCGACTGGGAATTGAACCCAGGACCTAAAAAAAAAACCTATTGTTTGGACCAGGCTTTTTGGGAGTGCTACAATGAGTCAGACGCAGCACTTGTGTTCTCTGTGTATTCAGTCAATGTCATTTAGAACATCTAAATGTCTTTTTGAAGAAACATGCTTTTGTTCATATCTATTTTTGGTCATATTATTACACAGAGAACCTTAACATTTATTATAGGCTCTATTGACCCTATTTTGTCCCGCCTACCTTTCTAGGACATGCACTTCCTGTTTAGCTGCATTTAGCCTGTAGATTTCAGTCGATGGGTTTATTTTAACTCTCATTATATTTAATTAAAATTGCCCCACAAGACAGACAAACCAACACATTAGCTACATTAACAGAGCTAAACAGGAAGTGCATTTCCAAGCCAAGTGGGCGGGACAAAATACGGTCAATACCCTTTTTTTTTTCTTCAATAAAATAACTTAAAATACATTTCCCCCTAGCACAGATATAGTGTTGATTTATCTATTCACATAAAGATTAAGGCCAATTAATATTTCATTAGAGACATGAAAGTTTGCACCTTGAGCTGTAACAAACATTGGATTGCTATGCCATTATCAACTTTGATACTTGTTACATGTCAACACAATGGCCAAATTATTGTTTTTTTGTTTTTTTACAAAAAAACAAAATTTTACACAGTTCTGCTCACGAGAATGTCCGAGAACAAGAACTGCAGAACTGAAACTGTAATTTCGTTCATCTAAAGGCCATGAGTTGGCTTTTTTTCCACACTATTCATTAAGGACGAAGTTTGTTGTTGTTAGCATTGTGGCTAACTCCAAATAGCATACTGGCACGTCCCTCTTTTAACAGCTGTGAAAAAAGCTAAACCATATCGAGAGGTAAATTAGAGGCTCTGAATTTATTAGGTAAGTGAACAAAACATGTGCATTGATAAAGGAATGTAAAATCAATGTATCTAACTCCTCATAGAAAATAAATGGAGCCCTAAGAAACAATCCACACTTTTGAGGTAGCCTGAACTAGCCGATTAATATGAACAAAAATCGAATTAAATGATAAATGTTGGGCAAGCAGTTCATTTATTTAGAGGAACAATAACAGGCTGAATACATATAAAATGGCACACGGACAGTTGAAATGGGAAAGGAAAAAGGTTCAGTACATCTCAATAAACAGAATTATCACAAATAGTTTTGAAATTTTAGTTTGCATCTGGGAAATGACAAAACTTTTACCTCTGAATAACGTGAAATGACATAATTTGAGTATCCGGGACCTTCTGTAACTGTCAGTACAAGTGACAATACACAACAAAAGCAGTGCAGATAGCTCCAGTTTGAAATCACTCAGAGCTGAACAGTCGAATGAAATATTAGGATGTTGCAGGACCGTGTTAAAATGTTAAAGGAAAATTTTTCAGGACCATTAAAACTTGTAAAAGACTGAAATATGACTTGCTATGCTAACGAGCTAGCAGGTTTATGCATAAGCTCCGATATTAAAACGGAATATTTCACAAACCAATAGGATGCGTTCATTTGACAACACATTCAAATTTGGAGCTGCTTTTTTAAGTGTCTAAATATATATGTTTTCTTTTGTTATTATGTCAATTCATTTATTGCAATTTCTAGGCTACTTAAAGACTATTATTTATTTAAAAATCAATTTATGGTGTCACATAAATACTGCTCTCCTCAAAATCATAATCTATCATAATCTAGAATTTGAACGCAAACTGTTGGATTTCTTTTCATTTTTACTCCTCTTGGGCATGATTCCTTTCACTTTGGGATGATTTGTTGTAGTGAGCATGCAGTCGTTGAAAGAAAAACAGGAGAGCTGCTATGGCTGCCACAAAGAAGAACCCAACAATAGCCTGGATGTACCAGGCCACGTGGTTGTTCTCGATGAATTCCTCATCCAACTCCTTACCTGAAAGACAAACGAGTAGACATGAGATTCAGTTAAGGAACTGACATTGATTTAGTTATTTCAGAGATTATTTATGGAGTCTACAAAAGACAATAGATTTTGTTCTAAGTGCTAAATGACCAGTAAATACCTAAATTTTACCTGAGCCAGCCAAATTAACACCTAATTGAAAGCGTTTGGCTTAAGAATCTTCCTTAAAGTTTCAGAGAAAAACAATAAGCCACTGTGTATTTTGACCTGTTGCTTCTGTTGTGTAAAGTTTTCAAGAAATACATAGGTTGACCTGTTGCATTCTGGTTTTACAGAAACTTATGCCTGAGCCATGCAATGTAAATCACTTAATATATGTGAGACTTTGAATTGAGTTCTACAGTTCATTATATTGGAATAACTGCTGAAATCTGAAAAAACAACAAATTCTGATTGATCCAAGCATCTCAACATGGGAGTATTTTGCTTTGACAGAAAATCACACAGAAAACCTTCTGTCATTTGACAGATTGAAAGTTAAGCTGATTTAGGGACTGCTTCAAAAACACTGGTTCCCTTTGTGAAACACTTCAGGTCCTGCTCAGACTCGAGCTCTCACCCTTTTCTCATAATTAGAACACAAAGAGGGGCATATGCCGCATGATCTGCTTTAAATCCCATTCATGTACCTGATGTTCCGTCAGGGGGGCTGACAGGACTGATGCCTGCGAGGTGCTGCTGCTTAAGCCAGTAGTTTAAATCAGTAGCAGCCCCATTGCAGCAGCACAGAGACAAACTTTCTCCAGAGTAATACATGAATGAAGGACAGGTGGAGTTTGCGCAAAATAAACTATGCATTTAGCAGAACAAGGAAACGTGTGAAGTGTTGTTCCTCAGGTAAGATATGCAGACGCATCAGTCACAGTGCAATTGCAAATGCTTTAGTTCTATTTTAAGAGTCTATTTATGCAACGTTCAGTTATGTCATGCATTGCCTGTCTCATGTCTGTGGCCCTGACACCTAAATGCATCAGTAAAAACAACAGCAGACAGGCACAGGAGCTCGTTCGGGATTGGGTGAGAACGCTCATAAAGACTTATAAATAATACCTCATGACGTATTTATTTGGGACCTTGTCCGTCATGGTGACGGATTAGATTTATGCCTATTTTTCAAAAGTCAAAATAGTTTGACAAGTCAACCATTTTTGTGGGCGTCTTTCAACATATCGCGGTACTCTCCCGAGGAAGATTTTTTTTTCAAAGATTTTGTAAAAGTCATTTAAGGGTGCACTGTGTGAATTTTTGGCCAAAAATAGACTTGAATAAAAGCACATTTTTGTCATTTAGACTTCTTTTTTGTACTAAATAAATAATAACAATCTGTATTGTAACTTTGAAAAGGCTTGCATGAACACTATATGGAGTCTTATTTGCCCTAGAGCAGGCCCGCTCATGTTTGTCTCTATAGAAAAGAAGTTGCTGTAGCTTCATCACATTATGATGATACATATTATATAATGTATAGACCCATTCAGAATGTCCTAAAGTATGGTTTTAATTTTCTAATTCCAGTGAATTGTGTAGTTGACTTTTCACCTCCAGAAAGTTAAACGGTGCACCTTTTAAGTATTTATAATGATGTACTTTCCATCCCTGGTTTTAAAACTATTTGAATGCTTAGACAAGTTTGCACCCTGTGGTTTAAAACAACAAAATCTCCTCACTTAGATCGTTGACGATAAGTTCCAGGGTCCTGATTGGTGGCACGTCAAACGTATTTGCCCTTGAAGTTCCGCCCTGGATTAGCATACACTTGAACGTGCCATTATCTGTAGCGCTGACATTATGAATGATGAGTGAGAGGTTGTTGTTCTCCAGGTTGGGCCAAGCTAGTTCAACACGGTTTGTGTATCTGGAATCCTGGTGGGTGGTGTCTGAATGGCCGTTCTTGTAAAAGAACACATATTGGGGTGATTTTAGATCCATTCTGGTCCAGTAAACTCCGGTGCTGTCAGTCATTCTTGCTCCTTTAGCCAGGCATTCTAAGATGGTGCTGTTACCGGTGAAAGCTTGAACCACGCCTTTATCTGTAAAACACAAATACCATGACATGGGATCCTCCTACTAACAAATGGTTACGTCAAAACATTTCACTTGACACTATAAGGTTTGACAAATCTTAGAAATGTACAATATTTGCATAATAAAACTGAACTTCTCAATAAATTGCAAGTTTTAAAACATAAGCTATTGCAGGTGAAAAGGAAAAAAATTATTATTTACAGCTCTCCAGCCATGCAGCTAGAGGCACACCCAGAAAACAAAAATGCATTTTGATTTGATTGTAGTTTAAACAATTGTATTGGTTCCACATGAAAGCCTCTTATAACATCATTTCTTCTATTTGGTTTTTTGATTACCACAAGTAGTAAAAAACAACAACACAAAAGCGGAACTATTTTAGGTCTGAGTTAGGACTAAAATTATCATTGTGCAGTCAACCAGTAAAATGACTGCACAATTGCTAAAGTTCCAAACAATGACAAACCCAAAACTGAAAAAATATGTAACTTAACCTAATCGATTTAATATTCCAGCACCTTTTACTGGATAAATGTATCAGTTTATTTGATCTAAATGTGTTTTAATTAGGTGTGTTGTATCAAGTGTGGAGAATGCATCCGGAAATGTTGTTTGAGCTGTTATTCCAGTATCACAAATCATTTAGTGGCCTTCATTCAGACGTATGTCTAATATGAATACATTAGTGGTGTGCATTAGTATTAATTATACTGTTCTAGTAGTTTTCTTTACAAGGCAACATTCAGGAAGTTGCTGCATGAGTGGTAAATAGTCACAGGCCAAACAAGCACAAACTACCCATTTAAGCACCATATAAGCACAGATGAGAGCCAAAAAAGTTTATTTAGATCACTTTAAGTAAACAGCAGAATATTTAAAAACTATATTTATCTTAAAAAAAAAAAGTTTCTGTTCACCAGTTGCGTCTTTCTCTTGGCAGAACAATCGTTCAGAAATGTAGCCTGAGCAGTTATTCCAGCGACACCAAGACAAGTCATTTAGTGGCCTTAAAATAAACATTTTATTATTATGAAAATATTATTGGAATGTAATTGTTATTAGTTAGACTTTTGTAGTTGTTTTCTTTGCAGCGCAATAATCCGGAAATTGCTACGTGCCAAACTGCAGCGCCTGAGCGATCGGACCTCCGCTCATTCAGCGTATTCAAACTATTTTAACTATTATAAGTATTTAAAAGATGTAACTTGGATAATGATAACTTACCTGTGTGATCAGCGTGCACTGATAATAAACCGACAGTCACACACAGACCAAGCAGGAGCGTCTTCTCCATTGTCGCGGCGCATGCTAAAATGGCGACTGCAAAAATTTGACTTCGTTGTTGTCAAAACGTCACGTGCTGATAATTTTAGCATTTTGATTGGTCAAAACCTGCTTCCTAGTTTAAAAATAAAATGAACTTAATTAATGGTCATGACAAACACTTGAGAAAGCCAGTGACGCGGCATACAAGATTACCCAAACATGCAATGTAGCAGCCTACTCCGAAAATGCTTTCAATGATGTTTGTGAAATGTAAATGGAATGCAGTCACACAAGTGGAAAAGAAACTATTTTTGTTGAAAGTTTTGTCTTTATTCAAACTAATATTTAGCTGTTTTTCACGAGCATTTTTGACTCAGTTCACCATTAACAACAGAGGGCGCCAGAAACATATTTTGTCCTGAAAATAAAACTTGGATATTTCTTGGTCAATTTGTTTTCAGTTTACACATATCCTTTGTCACATGATAATTTAAATGTTTTTCTTTGACTTACTTTATCACCAGGATCTCCAGTATTTCCTCTGAGAAGCCTCTGCATCAAGAGCTGTGATTGGCTGTGGCTGCTGGGCTCTGATTCGTCGACCCCTGGACCTGGAGGTTTGGTGGTGTTGATCTCATTTCTTCTCAGGACCTTGGGCTGGTGTCCAGTGGCTGCAGGTGACTCTGCTTTGATGGTGCTTTCTCAACTGGCTCATCTCTACTCAGCCTGTGGTATTGTAACATAATTTAATGAAAACCAATTGCGCTTTAGCATCTGAGGAGAGGGGGGAGGTGTATGTTTGGGAGAGGGTTGTTTGGGAGTGTTTGTGCATGTGGATGGGGGAGTTGGTGGAATTTTTAATGCACTATAAAGCATTTTAGTAGATTTTATGTATGAAAAGGGCTTAATTTTTGATTTAAAGGTGCACTGCATAAGTTAAAATGCTCAATATTACGAATTGCCGTCCATTGGCACTTGACCGGATGTGCGCCATGATGCAATGTAAACTTATCAAGGTTGCCTGTATAAGCGCAGACAGGCTCATAAATGTGAGTGGCGCTGGTCACAATATTTACCACACACAAAAAAGTGGTAAATATTGCCACCTAGCTTCCGAAACCCCCACAACACAGAAGAATTATCACAACAACTACTGCAGCGGCATGAGGCCAACTGACACAGTAGCACTCGTGTTTTTGGAAAACAACTGTGCTGGAGATCAATAAGACGTTCATCTGGCGATTATTTGCATTAGAAGGTACGACTCTCAGGCCTGTCAAAGTACATCCACATTTAGACACAGATTTAGTGTCTTAGCGCTTTGCTGTTTGTCTTGGTAAGGTTTATGTTTTAATAATAAATTGTCATTGAGCATTTAGTTTATGAGAAATGAGTTCAGTAAAGAGCTTGTTTACTATTTTCTCTTAAGCAAAAACAAAGCTTTTCCTCAAACTCTCAAAAATCTTTCCTTTATTGTGTAACTTTTGGAGTTTGAAAACTGATTAGTCAGCAAATAGTCAGCATCTACTTTTTCATACAAAAAACCCATAGCTTCCTAAAATGTGAAATAAATAAGACCATTCGATTCGATCAAATGCTTTTTCAGCATCGAGCGAAAGGGCCACAGCTGGATTTTTTAAACTAGCAGCCTCAGCAAAAACATTAAACAGTCTCCTCATATTGTGGGATGCATTGCGACCTGCTAGAAATATTTTATAATCGTTATTAAGCAAACTGAGTGGTCGATAGTTGCACATTTGTAATAAATCTTTGCCCTGTTTAGGAAGAACCGAAATCACAGCAGAGCTCATACTTGGTGGCATATTTTGAGTGGAAATTATGTTTTCATATAGTTTTGTTAAAATTGCAGTCAATATAACTTTAAAGTTTTGTAGAATTCAATACTATATCCATCTTGTCCTGGTGCTTTACCAGCAGTCAGTGCTGTTATTGCTGCTTGGACCTCTTGTTCTTTAAGCTCAGCATCAAGAACATTTCTTTCACTATTATTTAGTTGTGGCTAGGAAATATTTTTGAGAAAGTCATTTATCACCTGAGGATTATATATACATTCAGACCGATACAGCTTGGAATGGCAGGAACAGAAGAATTACTTTCTAATTGTTTTAATTTGAGAGCTAACATTTTTCCTGCTTTGTCACCTGACTCAAAATATTTTATTTTAAGCTTATATAAAGCAAATGATGTTTCCTCATCAATTATTTTTTTGTAATTCAGCTCGAGCGAATAAAACAGAGTCTTTTAATTTTACTTTGTTTGGACTAGTCATGTGCTGCATTTCAAGCTTCTTCAGTTCCTCTACTGCATAGTTGTTTTTTTCTTTTGGGACCTGTCTTTATATTTAGCCCTTCCGGAGCTCATACACCATCCTCGACATGTAGCTTTAAATGCCTCCCACACAGTTTGAATTAAGGAGACAGAATTGACGTTAATCTCAAAAAGTTTACAATTTTTTCCTCTTAAGAGCTGGACAAATGTATCATTCATTAGAAACATATTTTGGAATTTCCATTGTTTTGTTTTGTGTGAATGAAATCCTATGGAGAAGGTAACTGATATGGGGGCATGATCTGATATTATTGTTGAATGAATTTCTGAATTTATGACATTTTGTATGATTGAATTAGAAAGTATGTAATTCTTGAATAAGAATTGTGCAGGTGTATTTACGAGAGGAAGGGTTAACACATCGCCATACATCCCTTGCTGTTCTGTAGTTCTATGAATGATAGTGCCTTATCAGTTGGTAATGGCTCTTTGGAACGGTCTAAGAGGGCGCTGTGAACTAAATTAAAATCTCCAGAGAACACCATGGGATCATCTTTAAACTGTGCCAGAATACCCATTAAATTGGACAAAAACTCTATTTATATTTATATCATTATACTTGTGCCTCTAGATGACCCATTTCCTGGAGCTGAAAAATCCATCAATCCATGTCTAAATGAACTGGTTGTCTAAATTATTTCATACTTAGTGGAGATCAGTAGTTCTTCCTGCGCCTCGCGAAGCCTTTCTTCCAGCTGCTCCTTTTGGACAACAGTCAGGTGTTTACCCAGAATCCTCAGCAAGCGCTCTTTACGACAAACCTCTCGCCGGGCGTCAGAGAGAAGCTAAAAAGAAGACAAAAGCAGAAAGATTAAACTTTAAAAACACGAAAGAAAATGAATCATGTTCCTTTATTTATATTATAAGACCTTTTGACTTGGACTCTCTCCATTGCATTTATTTTATAAGGCTGGGAAATCTTGATAAAAAGGAATACCTCTGTAATTTATATTTTTGGGACATTTTGGAGCATTTTAAAGCTTCCTGAGGAGCTGGGTGACCCTGATTTGACTTTTAAAATCTGAAAAACAAGCTCAAAAGAAACGTTTTGCGGCAGAAAAGATTCACATAGTTTTTGTGTAGATGTGTGTTTGATAGAAAATGCACTTTATTTCCTTCCATCACATAAGCAGTTTCACAGTTTCAGTGATTTAGCTGTTAGCCTCGATAAGGTTTATGTTTTAGTAGAGAGATAAATTGACATTCAGCTTTATAGTTTATGAGAATTACTCCTGTAAAAAGCTTGTTTATAATTTTCTCTCACACAAAAAAACAGAGCATTTCCTCAAACTCTCAATAATCTTTCCTTGTCTAACTTTTGGAATTTGCAAACTGATCAGTCAGTCAAAAAGAACAAATAAAATAGTCAGCATCTACTTTTTCATACAAATAACTTTGTCTTCTTAGCTCTGAAAACATTTAGCAGAAAACAGCGATGTGTCAAAAAGAATTATTTAAGCCATAAAATACGTCTAAGATATGGTGGCTGCAGTGCCACAAAACGCCAAAGATGGCACCCTTGTGCAAAAATGTTGCCAACTACGCAGTGCACCTTTTAAAATAGGCATTCATTTTTGGCAGCAATCACGACTTAAAGTGGGGGTAAGTGATTTTCACACTGCAAACACAATTTAGGCTTTAAATCTGACAACTTTATCTCAAAAAATCCTTCAACACATTGTTATTATCAATATGTTTGAAGTTTGGTTGCAATTGTGACTTAAAACCTTGTTTTTTCTTATTTTAAGTGAAACTGGAGAGAACCACCTAAGCTCAGCCAATCAGAGAGCTGCATTCGGGTCCTGATTAGATCTAAAATTCTTTATTAATCGATTCAGAGAGTACTCTGTGGGTTCATTTTTTCAAAAAAGTGCTGCATTTATCACAGACTTTTTTGTGGAAAACACAAAGTTGACTTCTTTACAACTGAAAAAAGTTAGCTACCCCAACTTTAAGAAAATCATTTTACAGACAGTAGTTAAACTAAAAAGGATCACTCAAGCACAGCAGCCAATCAGAACTTGCTTTCATTATTATTCAATCCTGACAGTACATATTGGTCTGATTTTGGCATAATGTTCTGAATTTACAACATACTTTTTGATGGAAAGTTTACTCATTTATATATATCAGGTAACCTTTATACAGATAAAAATGACAAAGATACACCTAATTAAAACAAACATGTATGCTTGGAGCGAGCTCAGGGCTGCTGCATCAGTGCACGCCGCCACCAGTCTTTACAGAAAGTTAAATACAGTTTTTGCAAAGCGTATATATAAAAGACCCAACAAAACATAACAAAGCTTAAACAGTTTCCATTATTTTTTTGTTTGTTTGTGTTTTGTTTGTTTTCTTGAGGGACAGGAAGGAGATAAAAAAGGAAGAAAGACAGGTAAACATTCTTTTTAATCTTTTTAGGCTAATTTTAGTTTATATTATTACAGATCACAATCACTCAATCAGTCTTGGACCTCAGTATCAGGTCTGCACATTTGCTTTATGAGCGATACCGACAGTTTGTCCAGCTTCATGGTCAATGTCATAAATACAACAGCTCCCCCGACCAATGTCCAGTTTCCTCTGTGCCACTATGCACAATTCAGTAAAATGTTACAGAATAAAATGACACAAATCCTGATATGTATTTCAGAAGTGATGCTCTATGGTGACCGCTGTGATGTCATTGCTCTGTTTGTCCAATCCTGTCGCTTTGTTTGGTGGTGGCGTCATCATTACTTGCTGCTCCTGGTTTCCTATGACAAGAACACAAATATTTTTAAGTGTTGTTCCGATTCAATTTTATGTAACTGATCTGATATTGATACTTTGTCTCAGGGTAGGTGCCTAGAACGGTATCAGTCCCAGTACCAAATATTGTATTATAAAAGCTAAAGAAGTAAATTAAAGTTGGGGTAGCTAACTTTTTAAGTTGTAAATTAGTGAACCTTGTGCTTTCCACCAAAAAGTCAATGATAAATACAGCACTTTGTGAAAAAAGGAGGCCTCTGAGTACTGTCTGAATTAGAATTTTAGTCCTAAAGAAGCTGAATGCAGTGCAGATTGGTTGAGCTTGGGGTGGCCACTTCAGTTTCACTGTTTGTAAAAAGACGTTTATAAGCTATATTTTCAACCAAAATGAATACATTTCAATATAATCATGAGTCAAAAGATTTGTGAAAGGAAGTAATCAGATTTAAAGCAATCTGAAAACCAGCTACCCCACCTTTAAACATACTCCTATTTTACTCAAAGTAAAATTAATAATCAGTAGTCAAACATAAATGTCAATAAACAGAATTGTATTGAGTATATTCTTCTTTAATATCTTCCCATTTCTGTTTTGTAAAAACAAGTGAGGCCTGTAAAAAGACATTCATCCTAATTAAGTGCAATATGAAAACAAGTCAAAGTTAGCCTGTTAGCGCCGCTAGCTAGCACTGCTGTTGGACCATTTTTTAAGTTAATTTAACGACAATCCTTGTACTATGAAGCCTAAATGAAACATCACAGAGGTAACACAGATATTTGTCTGTATACAGTATATGAAGTATTCTATGTTTTGAAGAGTCTCCAGAGAGTCTTTTCCAGCTGCACTGAGCGTTAGCCGTAGCATTAGCCACGAGCAGAAAACAGCTGCATCTACGTCGCCTCATTTAGGACAATGGTGTGGTCGATTCGATACCTGAAAAATGTGCGTTTATCATAGGTATTGCCAATACAAACAACTCTAATATTTAGTTTTCTATAGTTTTGGTTGTTGTTAACTTTGTAGCAGAACAATAGACCTTTTCTTTATCAATAACCACACCCCCTACACACTGACTCCTCCCCTGACTTTGCCCCACCCCTCACCTGAGCGAGTGTGTCTGCAGAGAGACACCATGACGACAGTTGACAGCACATAGGGACATAGCACCAGCAGATGGAACAGCAGAGCAACCGGCAGTGGGCGTTGTGAACCAGGCGGAGTGTCAGTGTCGAGGGGCGGGACATATTCAACTGCAGGCCGAGTCTCTGCAGCAGCATGTGTGGGTGGAGTCTCAGCTGGTGGTCGGAAGTGATCTATGGAAAAGAGAACAAATATTGTAAACGCAGGTCTAAACAAGTCAGGTCCTAACTCAGTCGACTGACCTGTGACAGTGATGTTCCGTCCTCCTTGACTCTGACCCTCTCTGCTCTCACACCAGTACCAGCCGCCGTCCATGGGGTCGACGTACTGGATTAGGCAGCGGAACTCTCGTGGTTCACCCCAGCTCTGGCCACAACGCGTCCCCGAGTCCCGACGTGTGGTCCTGCGCAGAATCCAGTCTGGGTTCTCGCAATCCAAGACCACAGACTCCCAACGATAGAACTGAGACCGGTCTGGATTCATCTTCAGACCTAGCAACAGTTGATCATGACCACAAGCTGAACCAGGAATGAATTGAACCAGGACTGAAGATGGTAATGCTATGACTAAACTGGATTCAAATAAATTTATTAATTAAATAATTAATTAAATAAATAATAATAATAATTTGTATATTTTTAAATTTAAAAATATATAGGTTCCTCTTTATAATAATGAACAGACACAAATCAATTACAAATGTGAGTAAATTGTTCAGATAACATTACCTGATCTTTACTAATTGAGTAGATACTAATAATGAACAAACATTTACTAATCCTTTACTTCTAGCCCCTAAAGTCATGAGCATTTAGCAGTTTTCGAGAAATGTATTTGCTGATAAATTATTATATCAAACTCTTAATATTGGTATTGATTTTTCCATATCTATAATGATGTTTTGATGGTAATTGAATCTGTATTTCAGCTGCTTTCAAGTTCTGTCGAAATTGTGCAGTCCCATCGAGTTGTGCAGTCCAAAAGAGTTGTGCAGTCCCATCGAGTTGTGCAGTCCCACCGAGATGTGCAGTCCAAAAGAGTTGTGCAGTCCCATCGAGTTGTGCAGTCCAAAAGAGTTGTGCAGTCCCATCGAGTTGTGCAGTCCCACCGAGATGTGCAGTCCAAAAGAGTTGTGCAGTCCCATCGAGTTGTGCAGTCCAAAAGAGTTGTGCAGTCCCATCGAGATGTGCAGTCCAAAAGAGTTGTGCAGTCCCATCGAGTTGTGCAGTCCCATCGTGAAGCGCACCCTCAAACTTCGCTATAGAATTGTGCCTACACAAATGAATTGTCAACAGTTTTCCACGGTAAGGTTGTTATCTCAATGCCACAGTCGTTTTCCTCAAAAGTGCACATGGTCTAACCACCATATGGTCATCACTTTAGAATAGTAGCTCAAAGTAAATGATTAGTTACTGTTTGTTCATTATTAGTAAATACTATCTAATGATTTAGTAATATTAAGTTAATGTTAACTTAATAATTAACAAACATTTGGAAATGATGTGTATCTAGTTGTGTTTGTAAAGTGATACCAAGGTGGGTTTTGGATACAAAGTCTGATCAGTTGTTGTGAAGCAAAGGCTGTCTTGTATTGTATTGCATGAATAAAACTCTCCCTTATTTATTACAGTCTTTATTAAAAACCCAATTCACAGATCTGACTTGTAACTTTCTCCAGTGGCTTTGTGGATATAGAAAGCTAAAGCGCTACTTTAGAATCTTATCTTGCAATAACCATAATAAATAAATATTGTAAATATTTGAATCAGGTTTTAGGCAAAATAAGTCATAGTACAGATGTTTTTCAATGTTTTTTTTTTTTTTTAATAAATCACCAATACACCAAATGTTGACATATTTTTGTAGCTAAAGTGTTACACGTTGGGGTTTAAAAAGTTGAGTAGATTATGAAATAGACTAAATATCTCACCTTGGCTCTTGGTCCACAGCACCATCAGAACGAAAAACAAAAGAAACATCTTGAGTCACCTGCAAAAACTCTGACTAAACCAGGACTAAACTAGTAATGCACTAAACTGTACTAAGACTTGAATCATGTTATGGTCTGTTGGTCTGTCGTGTGGGAATGATTATGATAGTTTCCTGTTTGTGAAAAAGCTGTGGTTTAGAAAACGCACCGAGCCCCTTCACTGCGAAACGCCACACTCTGACAAAATCACACTTTTTGTATCTGTTCAGAGGCACTGAAGTCCGAACGAAACCACAGTCGTTTTAGCTGTAGAAAGGTTTCACTTTTCAAGAAACTAGCAATATTTGTGAAAATTGAAACAAAAGCTGCCACAAAACAAACTTTTTAGATAATATATTTTTAAATCCCTGTGAAATGTGACTAGATTTTGTTCATGTGAAAACATAACATTCTATGGGACTATAGTAGATAGTAAGTAAGGAAATAAGCTTTAATTGTATAGTGCTTTTCACAGACACAGTCACAAAGCTCTAATATTTAGTTCAGATAGAAGGCAGCTAACATAAATATTGTTAGAAAGTAGTTTTTTGTTGTATTACAAAAATGCATAGGTTGCGTTCACATTCAAGAATGTGATGTCATGAAGTCAAATGTTGGACAAGATCCATTTTGTCTGAAATATCTAAAAAGTAAGTTTGAAATCTCAAAATACAAAGCTCAAGACATACTGAAGATGTGAGATAACACATCACTGGTATGGGTTCATACATAAAGGACTTGTTCGTCTACTTCCTTCTTAGCTGTGTGTGTATCTTCACACATTTCCTTAGCCCCTGTTTAGTCAGAGGAACTACCCTGTCCCCATATTTGTGTTCACACAGCAACAGTTCCTGAAAGTGGGTCTAACTGGCTTTAACATTAGAATCTGTTCAGTCTGGAACATTTAAATGTATATTTTAGTGGTGTTAGGGAAACAAAAGTTGTCTTTGTAGATTTCACATAATATTGTGATTTACAAAACCTAAAAACACAATAATGAACAATAAAATATAATCACAGCTATTCACTGTACAATCTAGTAATAGTTAGGCTACTATTTGCAAATTAAATAAATATATTTTGGAAGTTACTGCTTTCAAATCATTTTTCTTATGGATAAGAAAAGTTTATCTAAATGTGAAAACCTATAAAACATGTTTCCAACAAAGTTAGCATTGTAAATGTGTTTGTGTCACCAAAAGGTTCCTGGTCTGACTGGAAAGTACCTGCCCTAGAGCAGGAGCTAATAAAGTCCCTGGATTGTGGCCATAGTCCATAGTTCCTACTCTGTGTGAACACTTTCAAAATGGGGACTGGAACTAAAAAAAGTACAAGGAACTGAAAAAGTTGGGAAAAGGCCTAATCTTCCATTCCTCCATTTTCTTCCGCTTCATCCAGACGAGGGTCGCGGAGGCAGCAGTCTGAGCAGGGAGGCCCAGACTTCCCTATCCCCACACACTTCTGCCAGCTCTTCTGGGGGAATCCCGAGGCGTTCCCAGGCCAGTCGAGAGACATAGTCTCCTCCCAGTTCCTCCTCACCCTTTCTCTAAAGGAGCGTCCAGCCACCCTGCGGAAGAAATTCATTTCGACCGCTTGTATTCGCGATCTTGTCCTTTCGGTCATTACCCAAAGCTTATGACCATAGGTGAGGGTTGGAACGTAGATTGGGCAGTAAATCGAGAGCTTTGCCTTTCGATTCAGCTCCTTCTTCACCACAACGGTTCGATACAGCGACTGCATCACTGCAGACGCTGCACCAATCCGCCTGTCAATCTCATGCTCCATCCTTACCTCACTCGTGAATAAGACCCCGAGATACTTGAACTCCTTCACTTGGGGCAAGGACTCTCCACCCACCTAATGTTAGGCCTAATGTTAGAACAGAAAAGGGAAAATGCCTTTCCAACTCTTTTGTTTCTAAGGCTCATTTTGACTCACTTCTTAAAGACCTGGAAATGCATTTATTAACCTGTAACTGTTTTAACTATGGTTCCAACTTTTGTTGTTTATTTTAAATGCCTTGGGTTGTGATGTTACAACCCAAGGAACTGTCTCGTGAGATTTTTCCATGGCCATGAAATTAAGTTTCTTTGCCATGCAGGGCTCCCTTGAAAAAGAGATCCCTGAATCTCAATGGGACATTCTTGGTTAAATTAAGGTTAAATTTAAAAACAACAACAAAGCGTTTAGTGTGTCAGTTTTGTGAATACTGCAAGTGCTATGAAAGAACCAGTGCTTATCATCATATTCAATACACACAGCAGTCACCGTCAAGTGGCTACGCTTTGCTCTACATAGCTTTTCTCTCATTCTTTTTTGTACTTTTTTAGTCCTGACTCTGACATCCGCAGGAGGCCGGTTCGTGCCAGTGCAAAGACCCAAAGTATTAATGTGATCGTACTTCTAGTTGCTTTAAGCTTCTTGGTTGCTTTAAATGCAACCAAGAAACGTATTTGCACTAGTTTAAATCCATAGTGCCAATAATGACTTTGAAGTCTTAGGTTTTCACTATTTCACTACTGACTATAGCGAAAGCAACACGATTTGAACAGTAAATGTATGGATTGATCCTGACTTGTAAAAATAGTTCTGTCTTTCCTGTATTTGTTGTCTTATATCAGAAAAACGATAAAATAAAGTAAGAAAGAGGCTTTGGCACCATATCAGCCACCATTCTGAGATAAAAAACGGTTGCTATTGCTAACCATTTGTATGTTTTTTATTATTTTTATGGATTAGCAAATACATTTAAAACCTATTCAATCCACCCATCCAAAAAAAAAAAAAGAAAGCAACACTACTGTCCGGCTTTGGTATGACTGCATTTAAAGAGAAAGTACAGAGCATACAGTGTGTGGCTGCTGCATCAGAAGTCGTACTCAGTGACGACTCCTGTGATGTCATAATCCCGCGTCACAGGGGGAGGGGCATCTTCTGCAGAGAGAAAACGTCAGAATGATGACATGTTGAACTATGCCTATTAAAACTTGGTGGTAGTTCTTTAGTCATTTAGTCAATCAACTGGCCGACCAGAATCAGTAATAATGGACTTATTTTATTTAGATTATAAGAATTGTTGTGATCCCAATAGTATGTTTTCCAGAAATCACTTATTGACGTCTAACTCTAACCTTAATCATGTATTGTTTAGTAGCAGCAACCAATAGCATTTGTAGCTTAAAGAGTTAGAGACAAGCAGACCTTCCAACAAAAGTCAGTGCGCCTAAACTTGTTTCTTTAGTTGAATTGAAAATCAAGTAAAGTCACACCAAAGATACTAAACACTCAGTTTGAGATTATCAGATGAAAGCCACATTTGGCCCTGCCCCCTGAATCTGGCCAACCTCTTCATATGGCCTCAGTCCTTTTGTCCTTTGTGAATCTTCTATTTGAGTCAGTGTGCACAAGTGTACGATTGAAAGAGCAACCATACATGTACAAACAACCATGCATACTATTTAAGGATTAACCTTTAAGGTTTGTTTTTGTTTTGTTTTTTTAGCTCAGCTGCAGCAAAGAAACACAGAGGTCGATGGATTTTAATGTAACATTTACTTAGTCAATCATTTGACTAATTAAATGTCCATCATTTGTCCAAGAGTAAGCTATACTAGAAAACTGTTCAGAGAAAGTCAAGGGTTTGAAGTTTGAAACATTTCAACTTTGAAAGTTATTTCTTACAGTGTGATAATGAATAGTTTTGTTAACTGTGGATGCATCTTCACAAACTATGTTTAACTTAATTGACTGGCAAACTAAGTGTACAGCTGACATATGGTTTTTTTTACCTTATAATAGAAATTTCAAGCTAATGACCAGCATAATTGACTCAAATTCAGTATATTACTCAAATTTGACAGTAGTTTCCCTCAATTAGCCCTGCCCCCTCACCTAGCCCTCTCACCTTTCACCTGACCCTGTCCCTAACCCTCACCTGTCCCCGCCCCCTCACCTGTCCCTGCCCCATCACCTGAGCGGGTGTGTCTGCAGAGGGACACCAGCAGAGCTGTGGACACCACATAGGGACACAGGACCAGTAGATGGCAGAGCAGAGCCATGCCCAGTGTGCGCTGTGAAAGGGGCGGGGTTTGTGATGAGGGAGGCGGAGCTTCTGTGGATGGAGGCGGGGTCTCACTGACAGAGGTTGGGACTAAATCCATGACAGGGTTGAAATCTGTGAATAAAACATAGTGTATATAGGTCAAACATGCACAAAAAGTGAATTTCAAGGTAAATGTCTTTAATTTCAAGATTTAACCCTAATTTCAAACATTTTGACAAATTAATGCTTTTTTTTTGTTTGAATTTTTTTTAACTCATTTCTTACTTTAAGCCAAATACTTCACCAATAGGTTACTACATTTTTGCTTACCCCGCTGACATCCTTTTTTTATTGTAAGCCAAATTCCCTTGCTAGAAATTCCTTGAATCAAACAAAAAATATTCTACATTTTGTTATCATTCTGCTAAATCTTATGCTGTTAAAATGACTCAAATCTAGATAAACATTCTGAATCCAAGTCATTTTAAAGAAAACGTTTTTCTTTTGCAGTGTGATTATACGCTGCAAAAGAACACAGATTTTGTTGGTGTTTATAAACAAATTGAATACATTCCCTTTGCTCGATGCCATTCTACATGTTAGAACCAAAGTATTTTTTGCTAGGGAAGTTAGAATTAGGTTACAAACAAAAATACAAAAATATAGGGCTGTTTTGACATTTGACAATTTGATCATGAGCTACATTACAAAAATGACCAAGTTACACTGTTGAATGTTTAGCCCACATTACAGTGAGCTGTAAAAGCTAGAGACTGAAGCTAACGTGATAAACCTTTAAGCAAAGGTTGTGTTTGTGCTGTCTAAATGAAGCTATAAAATGAGAGGTTTGCATTTGCGTTGGTTCAAACAGCATTACCTTTGTGAACAGTGATTCTGACCGGTGCAGACCTGTGTCCGTCTCTCTCACACCAGTACAGACCACTGTCCTCTGAAACAAGTGCCTCCACTTTACACACAGAGCCTTTGCTTTTGCCCCAGTGCACTCCACAGCTCTCGACGGCTGTGGAGGTGTCTCTCATTATGTCCCAGGACCCAGTGTCGTCAGAAGAGCAGCTCAGAGACACTGCGTCCCACCTGGAGAAGTGTTGTCGGTTTGGTCTCACTGTCAGAAGCACTGTGGCTGTAGGTAACAAACAAAGAGATACAATGTTATCAGTACTGAGCATCTGCAGACAGGACTGAAAGACGCCATGCTTTTGAATTTCAGTTGTGTCTTTTTTCCACTGTGTTAGCATACCTTTCCCAAATCCATAAACAAACTCACTGGACCTAAGCCTAGCTGTAAAACCTTATTCAAATAGCCTACCTGAAATAAATGTTTAAAAACATCAACTTTTGCTGGTACAACCACCAATGCAAAGTGATGGCAGTGGCATAACTGGGTTGGGAAAAAGTATCAGGCATTTGTTTCTCAAACTGTGGTATCTGCGCCATCGGTGGTTCATCAGCTGCCTCTGGTGACACATTAAAGTTTGAATATTTGCTTAATTTATCAAATCAATTTATTTTTGTAAAGCCCAAAACCACAACGTCTCTGAGGACTTGCCCAAGATTATTAATTTAGCAAACATGAATAGGAAATAAAAATAAAACAATACACATTCAATGAAACAATAAACATTCAGAATCAGTAATATACACATTCAGAATCAGTAATATAAACATTCAGAAGCAAATATAAACATTCAGAAGCAGTAATATAAACATTCAGAAGCAGTAATATAAACATTCAGAAGCAGTAATATAAACATTCAGAAGAAGTAATATAAACATTCAGAAGCAGTAATATAAACATTGAGAAGCAGTAATATAAACATTCAGAAGCAAATATAAACATTCAGAAGCAGTAATATAAACATTCAGAAGAAGTAATATAAACATTCAGAAGCAGTAATATAAACATTCAGAAGCAGTAATATAAACATTCAGAAGCAGTAATATAAACATTCAGAAGCAGTAATATAAACATTCAGAAGAAGTAATATAAACATTCAGAAGCAAATATAAACATTCAGAAGCAGTAATATAAACATTCAGAAGCAGTAATATAAACATTCAGAAGAAGTAATATAAACATTCAGAAGCAGTAATATAAACATTCAGAAGCAGTAATATA
This sequence comes from Mugilogobius chulae, assembly GCA_038363315.1. Classification (NCBI taxonomy): domain Eukaryota; kingdom Metazoa; phylum Chordata; class Actinopteri; order Gobiiformes; family Gobiidae; genus Mugilogobius; species Mugilogobius chulae. The sequence goes on along the minus strand of CM076404.1, from coordinate 26,362,984 downwards.
AACATTCAGAAGAAGTAATATAAACATTCAGAAGCAAATATAAACATTCAGAAGCAGTAATATAAACATTCAGAAGCAGTAACATAAACATTCAGAAGCAGTAATATAAACATTGAGAAGCAGTAATATAAACATTCAGAAGCAGTAATATAAACATTCAGAAGCAGTAATATAAACATTCAGAAGCAGTAATATAAACATTCTGAAGCAAATATAAACATTCAGAAGCAGTAAAATAAACATTCAGAAGAAGTAATATAAACATTCAGAAGCAAATATAAACATTCAGAAGCAGTAATATAAACATTCAGAAGCAGTAATATAAACATTCAGAAGCAGTAATATAAACATTCAGAAGCAGTAATATAAACATTCAGAAGCAAATATAAACATTCAGAAGCAGTAATATAAACATTCAGAAGCAGTAATATAAACATTCAGAAGCAGTAATATAAACATTCAGAAGAAGTAATATAAACATTCAGAAGCAGTAATATAAACATTGAGAAGCAGTAATATAAACATTCAGAAGCAAATATAAACATTCAGAAGCAGTAATATAAACATTCAGAAGAAGTAATATAAACATTCAGAAGCAGTAATATAAACATTCAGAAGCAGTAATATAAACATTCAGAAGCAGTAATATAAACATTCAGAAGCAGTAATATAAACATTCAGAAGCAGTAATATAAACATTCAGAAGAAGTAATATAAACATTCAGAAGCAAATATAAACATTCAGAAGCAGTAATATAAACATTCAGAAGCAGTAATATAAACATTCAGAAGAAGTAATATAAACATTCAGAAGCAGTAATATAAACATTCAGAAGCAGTAATATAAACATTCAGAAGAAGTAATATAAACATTCAGAAGCAAATATAAACATTCAGAAGCAGTAATATAAACATTCAGAAGCAGTAACATAAACATTCAGAAGCAGTAATATAAACATTGAGAAGCAGTAATATAAACATTCAGAAGCAGTAATATAAACATTCAGAAGCAGTAATATAAACATTCAGAAGCAGTAATATAAACATTCTGAAGCAAATATAAACATTCAGAAGCAGTAAAATAAACATTCAGAAGAAGTAATATAAACATTCAGAAGCAAATATAAACATTCAGAAGCAGTAATATAAACATTCAGAAGCAGTAATATAAACATTCAGAAGCAGTAATATAAACATTCAGAAGCAGTAATATAAACATTCAGAAGCAAATATAAACATTCAGAAGCAGTAATATAAACATTCAGAAGCAGTAATATAAACATTCAGAAGCAAATATAAACATTCAGAGGCAGTATTAGAAGCAAATGTATTCATTTTTTATCCCTTATTTTCCAAACCTATATATCTTATACAATTTAGTTTCATTTTAGATTAGCTTTGGCTTATTTTAGAACTTTTTTCAACTTAGATTTAGATCAGATTTTGATTTGGTAGAAAAGCCAAGTACTTCAACTATATTTCCCAAGGACCAGATTTGGAGGAGGATCTTGGTCTGTATAACGTTAGATACAAAACATCTCCAAAAGTCAATTTGTTTTAAAATGTTAACTGTTAGCTGTTAACATTACTTTTAACGATTGATGTGTTTTTTGAACAAACTAAATATTGCTTACAGTATTCCACAAAATGACCACCACTGTACTGAACCTGAACTACAACATGCCTACAGCATAACCAGCTCTGAACAATACACTAAACCAGAATCTAATGTGTAAACCAGGTGTAAACTAGTACTAACATAGAAAAAATATTAACATACAATTCTTAAATCAAAACCCAAAGAAAATGTTGGGTGGATTATTTTACGTTTTTTTTTTTTTGTTTGTTTGTTTTTTTTATTTATGTAAAAAGGCGTGAAAACATAGGCATCATACGTTTTTGACGTTTTCTATCTACGTTTTCTTTGGAGATTGTGTTGTAAATATACATATAGTCATGCAAGCTCACTCAAAGTAAAGACACAGATTTGTATTATTTATTTATTTTAGCATTTACTTAGCGTAACAAAGAAATATAAATGGCAAAAAAATGCTTTTATTCAAGTCTGTTTTCCATCTTTAACATTTGAAGGGCTTGAAGTGAAATAGCCCTGACCTAAACGTTTTTTTGTAAGCGATACATATTTCAGAGAACTGTCTGCTTACCTTCAGGAAATATGCCCTCCACCCACACACACACTCACTAACAAATAGGTATAAACTCATTACACCTGCCTGAATAAAATAAAAAAACAAAAAAATTAATTATCCCTTGTCATTAAAGAAAACAATTCTTTTATAAAAGTGTAAAAGGTAAAAACAGAAGAGAAAACTGACCTTGGAGTGAAGAGCAGACCAGCAGCGAGTGTAAAACTACAAAACACAAATGGTTAAAGTTCAATGTAGAGAAGCTATAGCTGAATTTAATGTAAGGCTAAACAACATCACGCAAAGACAACTTTTAGTGTTAAAGTTAAAAACAATTCAGTGTAAAGATTTAGCAAAGCACAACAATGTTGGTGTTTTTTTTTACAATAGTTTGATTGTTTTTAAGGTACTTTTACTTCTAAATCAAGTTAGCATTATTATTTTTAATCAGTGTGTGTAATATATAGACTTTTAAATAATTATTATTAATGCTGTTTTGGAAACTATATCATTTATAGCAAAAGGACACTGCACTTTTAATAATAATGCTAATATGTGTCCTTCCTACAAACGCACATTTACACAAAATTGTCAATCGTTTGTGCTGCAAAAAGTTTCGTTTGGGCTGCTTTAGTTTTTGACATTTTAACAATTCTTTTACATGTCAAATTAGTGTCACCCTGGCCCTCAGGAAGTTTTAAAAAAGCACTAAAACTTGCTCAAAGTGGTGTCATTCGTTTCGTGCTGGTTTTTGCCATAAAACGTTTTATTGTTTTTGCTGTTATAGTTTTATTTTCGACCAATGACGTCACTCTTTTGTCACTCAATTGTTTGTGCTGTTGATAATTCTCTCTTTATTTGTACATTGGCAAGTTTGTTTCTTAAATTAGTGATTGAAAAATATGTTTTTTATGTGAAAGAATAATTGGATTCTAGTTAGTAGCATGTGATGTGTGCAAAAAACAAAAAGAAAACAGTACTGTCAATGTCTACTTTTTTTTCAGTTGTATCATGAAATTTGATGATAGCTATCACAACGTAATATAAATGTATATAAATAAATAAATAAAATTATCAGGTAAAAACATGACAGTATCAAGTGTTTTTTTTTTTGTATTTGTATCACGTTAGCACTTGATACGATCACGTTTTTACCTGATACATTTTTCCCACTTTTTTTTTTTTTTTTGTCTATTATCTGTATCACGTTGTTACCTGATAGTATCACGTTGTTACCTGATAGTTATCATGAGATTTTGTGATACAACTGAAAAAAAAAAAAAAAAAAAAAGCGTAGAGATTGGTAGCACTGAGCTTCCTCAAACAAAAATAAAAAATTAAAACAAATGAGCATTGCAATATTGTCAAACCAAATTAAAAAAAAGGTTGGGTAAAAATAAAATATCATCATTCTTGGAAATTACGTCATAGAATTTACAAATAATTTACATGTAAATTATTGTGATTATCACTATTAATACGCAGTGATAATAGTGATAATCATCTTTTAATTACCATATTTAGCATTTTGGGAGGCTGAGCCGAAAATAAAATTACTCATTGTTTTAAAATCATAACAACACAAACGAGACACAAATGATAGACACCACTTTGAGCTGTTTTAGTGATTTTTTAAGCTTCTTGAAGGACTGGGTGACCCTATAATTTGACCCATAAAAGAATCGTTAATATCTCAAAAACTAAAGCAACACAAATGACGCACAAACAATAGGTTTTGCGTAGATGTGCGTTTGATGAGGGGCCAACTTCACAGAGGTTAAATTATATCATATTGATCATTTTATTACTGACTTTAGACCCCAGGAAGATTGATTTTTGCTATGGTAATAAATGACTTTCTGATGGGTTTATCTTCAAATTTTATCATAATTTCAAGTAGCGCTGACTTAAAATTGTTGTCCCCCAAAAAGATCGAGAAAAGAATACAACATATAGTCTTGAGTGTAGGATGGATATTAGATTAGTTTGACTCACAGAGCAGAGACGTGGCCTCCATCGCTGCTGGGTCCAGGTGATGTTTGTGAAACTTCAGAAGTGCTTCCTGTGTGATCTTAGCTTTTACTTGAAACCACAAAATGTCCTCGTGCACCTACTCATCCTGCTCAGACCAATCGCTTTGCATTTTGCACCAACAATCCAGCATAACGTTCTTTTGTGAAAGTAGATGCGTTTAAATGGCTGGCAACAAAATCAGATCAAAAACGGTGGATTCAAAGCAAATAAAGTGTCTTTGAACATATCTTATACAGAGAACAATAGTCTAACGCCACAATAGAAGGTATGCAGACGACATCGCAGCATTTCAACTTGTTCCGATAACATTTTTTGGGAACTGATCCGATACCGATACTCAGTGTAGGTGCCGATACCAATACCACTCCTGATATATCAAATAGTGCATTATAATGGCTAAAGAAAAATACTAAAACTAATTTAAATCAATAATCAGTAGGCTGTGAATAATGGCTTTTGCAAACTAGACTCATAAATCTCAAAAAGCAAAAAGAAATAAAATTGGCTACATACAGTACTACTTCATTAAAAGTCTTGTGTTTAAACTTTAATGTAAACCCTTATGTATTTGGATTTTGAAAACTGTTTTAGAGTCAAATGTAATTGTCAATAAACATTTGTGTTGAGTATATTCTTATTTAATCTCTTTCCACCTCTGTGTGTCATAAAAACAATATGGGAGGCTTGTAAAAAGACGTTCATCCAAATTAGATGCAATATAAACAAGTCTGAGTTGGCATGTTGGCATGTTAGCTTGTTAGCGACGCTGACTATTGCTGGATCATTATTAAAGTTAGTTAAATCACAGTCTGTCTACTATAAAGGCTAAATGAAACATCACAGAGGTAACACTGACGTTTTGCCTATACCAGTATCTGTATCAGAACCATCCTAATTTCAACCTGGACACACAGACAGATCTGAGATCCAGTCACCATTTTATACTTAACTTTTATCGGTTTATCAGGATCTTGTGAAATAATCACAAACTATTCTGGCCAAAACAATGCAGAAGATTCAAATACACAAAAACAAATTCAATAGAACAAATTTTATTTTATGACAAATAGCCTTTATTACAAATATATTACAAAAATAATATTATATTATATTACATGTAGGAGGAGAGTTGAATGGAACATTATGAAGATAAAATAATACAGTAGGGGAAAGTGGGGTGATTTGTGCCAGTGGGGAATATGTGCCACCCCCTGTTTCTAAAGAACCATAGAAGAAATTAGTCATGTGACCACACATTATTGAAGGTTTAGCCATTTCACTCATCCTGTAAAGATGGGAGGCTGATTTCATGAGAAATAAGGGCATTTAAGTAGAAAAAAAATAGTTTTTGCCCTTTAAAGTAAAATTTCTATGATCAAGGTTTTTTGATTGTTGCATCTGAACAGTTATAGGCAGGTTTGTAATATATCACCCATGTGTTAGTGCTTTGGTAAAATTAAAATATACTATTTTACTGTAATAATAAATGGCACAATTTACCCCAGTGCAATCTCTCCAAAGGCACAACTTCCCCCACACCAGGGGCAAGTTGTGTCACAAGACAACTTTTTTTCAGAAAGCCGTATTTCTTAAATACTGTACTTCAGATCAAAAAATTATTGTTTCCAAAGATGCACCACATCCTGAAATATGTGTTCATGTTGTAATTTGAAGAATTGCTCTCATGGTCTCACTTTAAAGTCATGCTAAGTAAAAACTGGCACATCTCACCCCACTTTGTGTTGCAAAGCTAGTGGTTTTACTTCCTAGAACATAAAATAATTGATTTCACATTTTTAAGCATGTTATGTTTTCATATAGGAATAAGGCATCTTATGTGGAAAATTGCACAAAATGGGGGAGTAAAATGGGAATCATGGACAGAGTAAAGCTTAAGCTTAATTTATATGTATATGTTCTTGACATATTAGATTAATTCCTATTTAGTTTTTGAGTAAACTTGATATGGGTGGAAAACTAGCGTAACTATTCGAAGCCTCTTCTTTTAAACTTAAACTTTAATAAATCAAGCTTAGATTTAGAGTACATGGTGACTAGACTTTTTTTTTGAATGCTTGGAAAAAAAAAAAAAAAAAGAGTTTTTGTCTGTAGTGTCTTGCCTTCACTCTAAATCTAAAAAATCACTCGGTCAAAATGTTTCCTTTTGTGATTCTCAGGACTTCCAGAGAATCAGACGACCTTGTAGAGAGTGTAAAACTGCAGTAGTCACACTAATCCAGATCAAGACCTTTCTGAGACCATTGTGTCCAGGGACCAAGACAAGACCAAGACTGTGGTGTTACATCATCTTTGTCTTTTTCTATTTTCTATTTCTATGTCTATGTCTTACAAAGTGGCACATCACTGTTTTTTATCAAGCTGTGCAATTATTAAGCCAAACAAACCCTTTTTTGGACCCTCAACCAGAGTTTCAAGACAACTTTCAAGACAAGCAAACAAAATTACAGTATATCAGAAGTTGATTTGCATGGTATACATCATGCACTGCAAAAAATGAAATTCAAGACAAGTTAAAGTTGCTTGCTTGTAGGATTTAAACCTAATCTCAAGCATATTGACTAATTTAATCTTGACCTTTTGTAAAGATGTAGATTATTTTCCTTGTTTTAAAGTGTTTCAAACTGATTTCAGGACATTGCTTCTTGTTTCAAGTCAAAATATTTGCCAATGGGTCAAGAAAACTGTTGTGTCTTAAAACCAATGAAATTTAAATCATCAGCATTTAAATCTTATCTAGTTAAAGCAGCTTAAATTTGGATTAAAATTCTGATTCCAAGTCAATTTAAGCAAGTCTAGATAGATAGTTTTTGCTAAGTATTTCATATGTACTGTATAACTTGAGTTCCCTGCTCTTTCTGTGCAGTGCTCAGAAACCACCATCCTCCGGTTCCCGGTGCTAGTTTTGCAAAGCATGGTGCCGAGAAAATGTGGCCTCGGCGTCAGACCCCAAGTCCAAGACAGGATTGACATTTTGTGTCCTTTTTCTGCGAAAACATTGCATGATCTGCTTTCCCTTATGGTACAGAAAAAAAACTGCAGCAAATACAAATGCGAATAAGAAAAGTGGAGCCAGCACCATGGTATAAAAAATACTTTTCTCATCTTCTGTGGCTCCAGGTGGAAGGTCCAGAAGTGGAGTTGTCACTGTAAACAAGAGCAAATATTTATAGAGAAGCAATAAAACACAGTGGTCAGACTCTACAATGCTCTGTTACACCTTGTGATGTAATTGTGTAGAATAGTTTTCAGAGATGGCAAGTAACTAAGTATTTTTACTCAAGTACTGTACTTAAGTAGCTTTCTTGAGTATCTGTACTTAACTTGAGTATGACAAAATCTTGTGCATTTTTACTTTTATTTCTTTCATTTTTCAATCTGTACTTTCTACTCCCCACATTTAAAAAACAGTTACTGTGGTTACTTTATAAGCTCATAAACACTTTTTTTCCTTTTAAAATCAATGCAGGCCTGCTGTGATGTTGTGTATCAGTAAACAAGTAAAAATAGCCAAAAACTGTATTGTCATATCATATAACTATAAAGGTATTCATCACATGATAAAAGTCTGATGAATTAATTTAGTGTAAAGCCCATCTCACACTTCAGAACTTTATTCACTGCAAAAAAAAAAAAAAAAAAAAAAAAAAAGTATTTCTACATTGGTTAAATTGTCTTAAAATCCTGGATTTGAATCTTTATTTCTGGTACTTTTTCTGGTTAATATGGTTTTACTTGATGTGTCTAGATTAATATGACTTGCTTCGCTGTTTTGTGCCTTGTTTCAATACATTTGTTTTGATTAAGTCAAACTATTTGCTAATGAAGTAAGAGATTTTTACTTAACTCATTGGCAAATTGAGACAAGCTAAAATCTCTTGGAAACTATCAGAAATGTCTTGAAATAAGTGGCCAAATTTCTAATTTTAGCCGGCACTAAATAATAACTTTTGGCAGTATGATACTTTTTAGTTTTAGTAAATTTTTATAAATTAAAATTAAGTACATTTTTAGTGAATGTGTGTAAATAGTACATTTACACACATTCACTTTTATACTTTTACTCAAGTAAAGTATGAGTCAAAGTAGAGTGTAAAGACACACAGCCGAATGTGCACATTTAGTGAAAATCATTAAATATTTCTTGACTATGAAAGCATTTCATCATCATCATACATAATTATTAAACAATACAACAAAGTATCACAAGAAAACGTGTATATATCATGACATATAAATAGCTTATGATAACACAAACACAGCTCATTCAGACCAGGGGTTCAGTCAGGCTTGTAGTATAGGATTGACAAAGAAACAACATTATAATATAGATCAAAAACTTTGATCTGGAGGATGTTTACCTTGTGTAATCTGCTCTGAGACAAACAGGTCAAAACTGTGAGCGAAGAACTCTCTGTTGTTGTCTGGTGTTTGGATTAATCCCTCACAAAAGTATCTGCCCGCGTCCTCCAGTGTAAGATTCTGAAGCTTTATGCCCACATTTAAACTCGTCATGAAAGGGTCCACCAGCTCGACTCGATTTCTGAAACTCTCATCTTGTAAATTCTCATCAATTTTATCATCTCGATAGGTGAGGACACGTTTGTCGCAGTGTTTCCACTCCGAAATAATGACTTTCCCATCAGACACTTCATACGGCAGCTCACAGTCCTCTCCAACTGTTTTGTGCATGACTTCATCAGCTAGAGAGAAATAAAATGAATCATTACATTGTTTGAACAAAATATATAGGCATAAAAAGTGCTTCTGCCTGCAAGACTTGAGACCCCTAGACTTTCTGTAAATCATGTGACTCTGTTCGGCCAATCGTGCTACTAGAAGAAGAGGCAAACTATGGATAAACACTTCATCTTTCTAAAATCTAAAATATGCCCGAACAGTGGTGATACAAATACTGCTGTCAAAACTGTGCCTAAGTAAAAGCAGAAAGTACAATCAGAGTGGACACTTTTTAGCACTTTTACTTCTGCAAATTAGTGCATCTGTTACCGATTTTCTATTGAGTTATTAAAATAGAAAAGTAGTTATTATTGTTGGATGTTTTTGTCACTCACCTTGTTTAGTAAACAACGAATTTAAGTCCATGTTGAGTTACAGAAGATCCACAATTTTCGAAGCCAAAGAGAGCGGTCTGACCATCAACAACAGTTACAGAAAAGAGGGAATATTCCTCCTGTTGTGTTGGATAAGCTACGCCCCCAGCATTCTTCAGTCACAGACGGGGGGACAGGGAGCAGAGAGGAAGATACTCAAGTGGTCTGTTTATTCCTGCAGGTTTGCTCTCCGTCAATTCCTCTAGTGTAGACTTGAGGCCAAAACAGCTGAAAAGGAGAGTTGCAATGTCAGTGGGAGTTATAAAAAATGCAAACAGCTCATAAACAAACACATTATATTATTATGCCTTTTCCCAGTCAAAAATGACAAGTTTGCTGTTTTGGTAAAACCCACCCTGCAACTTTTTATAATAAAAAATTATAATAATTATCATCACTGTCATGATAGGCATTATCATTTTTACAATCATCACTGATCTTTGTCATGACAATCATCATCATCACGACAATCATCACCATCATCATCATAACATTTGTCATCGTTATATCAATAATCACTATCATCATCATCACCATTATCATCATCACAACAATCATCACCATCATTGTTATAACAATCATCACCATCATCATAACATTCTTCATCGTTATATCAATAATCGCTATCATCATTACAACAATTATCACCATCATCATCAGAACATTCGTCATCGTTATATCAGTAATCACTGTCATCATCATCATCATCATCATCACAACAATCATCATGGCCATAACCCTCATCATCATCATCATCATCATCATCACAATCATGATAATTATCATTGTCGTCATAACAATCATCATAACAATCATGATAATTATCATCATCTTCATCGTCGTCAACAACTCTATCATCATCATAACAATTATCATCATCAAAATAACACTCATCATAGCAATCATCATGATAGCAATTGTCATAATAATAATAACAATCATCATCATAACAATCATCACCATCAGCATTATCACCACCAAAATATAGTTGTTTATATATCTTAACTTAATTCTGAGTTGTGATTTATTTTCCAGAAATACGGATACGTCACTACGAGTTGTTGCTGTGATTGGCTAAGCACAAATAAGGTAGGCCGCTCACCCAATCAGCTCGAAGTATTTCACCAAACGCCCCATCTTTTTTCGAACGCCTTCAGCTAGTAAAGTCCCAGATGGATATAGTGAGAACTCAGATAGGAGTTCAACACATATCCATCTGGCGTGAGCCAGGTTCGTTTTTCTTCATTGGTTTGGCTAATGTCTTGAAACTGAAATTACATTTTCAAAATAACTTGGACAAATCTCCAAACCAACTAACTTATTGTTCACAACAGAATGGCATTTCTGATTACTTTCATCAAATAGCCAATGTCTTAGTCCAGGTCTCAAGTGTCTCAGTGCATCTTTGCAAATCGTTTTGTACAAGTCGCCTACAGACAGACCAATGAGCCCATGTTTAGCACATTTTACACATAAGTATTTCTTACTGATCCAAACTGATGAGTAGATTTTCAGTCTAATGGTTGTTCTCTCCAAAATGTGTCAGTGTGATTTCACTGTGTAAGTCTTCATATATATGTTGCTCATCAGCTATATGCTTTTGTTAGTGAGCTGTAATGCTGCACAGAAAATGTAAAACTTTTTCACGCTATGATTTTATAGATGTAGAATAAATGAGCCAAACCATTAGAGAACAGCTTTAGTGTATTCTCGTCTATAAATATATTGTGTTACCTAGACCTCTTCCATAGTGAGAAAACATCTAAACATTCTGACTGTCAGAGCTCACACAAGGCCAAAGGGGCAATGCATTTTGGGGGCACTGAATGTTTAGATGAGAAAGACATTTGGTTTTGACACATATATAAACTGTTTTGGCAGAGATATGAGCTTGTGCTCCATGGTGTTGTGCTGAACCATTCAGGTTATTTTAGCTAAAGCGACTGAAAAGCAATTGAATGATAATGAGCCAAAGCAACTGAGAAGGATCTTTGTGATTTTGATGGCACTGACTCTTTACATGGAAAAGTCACTTAGTTTTGAAGCTTGTATAGACAGTTTTAGGAGTGTAATGTTGTGAAAAACTGCAACATTGTTTGGCCGAAGGATCTTTTAATTTTGAGAATGTCAACTCAGTTTCGAGAAATGAGCAAAACCAATTGAGAGAAACTGTAAAACAAAAGTTAGCAATATTACTGTAAGTGCAATCTCTGTGGTTTGTCATGCACCTACGACCCAGAGGTCACTATCCGCCAAATAAAAAAATAAAAAAGCCCTTGGGACAATAAAGTTGAACAGCCTTGATGTAGCCTGTGAACAGTAGATGCCCTAGCGGAGCTAATCCACTAGATGGTGCTATTAGCCTTAAAATGTTAATGGAATGTCCCAGGGTTGACTGTGGTAAACAGATACATTTGTCTAAGCAAAAATAGAAAACGACAGAAATACAACAGCATACATATGTTGCATGTATAACTTGGTAATAACCGCTATGAAGGTGCCACCCTATAGTGCCTGATTGACCACAAAATGTCTATTCATTATTATGTTTTTATTTTTATTTTTTTCTACATTCATTCTAAGTGTATCAGAACTAAATCTGGTTTCACATAATTCTAGTTGATTAAGCAATGTAAAAGCTTATTAGACAAATTCCAAGACTAAAGTAGGACAAGTTCCAAAGCAGTTTTGTTGTGGTATTTCCTCTGATGTGTGAGCCAATGCATTACTGACATTTCTTTTTTTATTATCTTTGTATGATGGGCATTGTCCAACTGTTACTGAATGTTTCTCTTTCATCCTCCCTTTGCTTTGCTATGCTTTGCACTGGTCTGCAAGTTTAGCTGAGATTTGTTGAGAAGTGCAGCTGGCTCTTATTACTAACTGTAGACATGGCTTGTTTACACCACTCCTCTCGAGCAGAAAGCAACGTGGCAGCATAATAAAGTTGCTTCTTTCTTTCTGAGTTGAACTTTATAACACACTCAGTACTTTGCACACTTATGTCAACATCATTTAATATCCTGTATTTGGACAGGCAGTTCCTAGTGTTGTATTTGTATTTAAACCTGTTTTCACTATTGTCTATTCGCTATGCCTTAAGAGCATTTTAATGTTACAAAGTTGTAGTGATTCTTAATGTGCAACCTAAGGTCCAGTATCATATCCTATGTTGTTGTTTGAGTTTGTGTTTTGGAGCAGGTTATTGTGTAATGTGTTCGTGCATGGTCTTGGATCATTTCCACAGAACATAATAAAGAACCAATCAGAAAGCAGGTGTGTCAACAGCTCTTGGCAAAGGCGTTCAAATATTTATCAAGCTGCAACAGAGGTCCTAAGAGTTCATGTGCAAACCAGGTTATTGTCTTAAAAATGTAGGCTTATTTAAAGCTCAGTTACCTGACTCTTTTGTGTCTAAATTAGTATGGTCTTCTTCTCTATTTACAAGTATGGCGTAAGTGCAGCACTTGTTGACAAAATCAGACCTCTGTGTAGAGTCTGAACTGAAAAACACAGTGTTTTGGTTCTCAACAAGAGCCAAAAAAAGAGCCTCTGATTGGCTGTGCTTGGGTGGTCCACTCCAGTTTCACTTTCCGTCAGTGAAAAGATTTTCTTAAGTTGTAACTGCAGCCAAAAAATGAATAGATGTGCCGAAGGATTTGTGAAAGCTAGCTAAAAAAGTAGCTGGACATATTTACAAACCTACTTCCTGTTTTAAGTTGTGAAAATCAGGTACCTCAATTTTAATCCATCCATATAGAAAGTACGGTAACACACAATAACTACAAAAAAATTAGACTTAATAAATCATTAATAACACCTTAATAAAGACGTAATTTATCATGAACAAATTATTAATTAACAGATGAAAAAGTTTATTAATGCTTAGTAACTAATAAACTAAGGACCTAAGGTTAGGATTTAGGGTTAGGGGCAGGATTCGGACTAATTAAGTAGTTACTAAGCATTAATAAACTTTTTTCCATCTGTTAATTAATCATTTGTTCATGATAAATTAAGTCTTTATTAAGGTGTTATTAATGATTTACTAAGTCTAATTTTTGTAGTTATTCTAAAGTGTTACCGAAAGCACTGATACATGTAAATATGTTGCTCCTTCAAATCAGAAAGGATTGTTTATGCAGGAAACGTATGGAAATATTTAGCTTGAAAGTAAATATCAAGCTTCTAACATTTATAAATGTACTTTTGCAACAGAGTTTAAAAAAAAAAAATGGTCCCAAGGTTTTTCTTTGAAATGGGCGTGTTAATTTGGTGTCTGTTTTCTTTCAAACGTGTGGACCTGTTGAGGCAGGTTTCAAGTGGGAGGTTGATTGTGATCACAAAACCAGAAACAACCATCCAACCAAACTAAGCAAGTGTGTACTTGAAACTATAGAAAATTGATTTTTATTAAAGCATGAGGCTTATAATGGGCCTGAGTCTAATGCTGCGTTCCAGGCAAATGAGAAGTTGGATATTTCACAGTTGAACATTGCCTGTTCAAAATGTTCCAACTCGCATGTAAACATTTACAAAAGTAACGTTGAATAACCTGTAGCTAATGTTTACATAGTTTTTGTGAAAGTTAAATCCCTCATAACAACTTTTTGTGGTGATTGGTGAACTTGTATGTATTTCCCTATGCAAGTGTATTTTTACAAGTGAGAGGTGGGAAATCTCAGTTACAAATTGCCTAGAACGCACCATAACTTCTTTGATTTTGTTTTATTGATTCCAAGATTCCAAGTTCTTAAAAGTTGATTTTGCATAGCATGTCTCTTATTCATTTGTTTCATAATTCCAATCTACTGCAGTCATATTTTTTTCCCATGTGACTTCTTCTCAACAACAGTCAAGCCCTAAGAGAAAACATTCCAAAATGTCTGAAAAGAAAAGTTTTAAATTCCAGTTTCCGTATGAGAACTATGCAATGATGTGGCTTACTTTTACACCAGATGTATTTCCTGTAATTGTAGTCAGTAAGTATAGGGCTGGAGTGCCACGTTTACAATTTGAGTTTCAGCTGAGATTTGAACTTGGAAATAAATAGTCTAAATCTTTTCTAATTCGATTCTAACCCACACAATACAAATAAATATGTATATAAAAAATGTAATGTAGTTTATTTGTACAAAGTTATAAAAAAGTAAACTGAAAAACATTTTGTACAATTATGATACAAAAATTGCATCAAAATATAAACAATTGTGCAAAAATTTAAAAAAAGACAGATTGTGTAATTTTGTAATGTACATTATTTTTCCCGGTATGGCACAGTATTCAAATTAGTCGATGTTACTTGTAATTAAACAATGTGTGAATATAACACATAAGAAAGTGCGTTGTTGCTACATACACATTAGCATACATTTATGTTGCATTTAGGGCTGCAACTTACAATTATTTTGGTAATTAGTGTTTTATTTTAGTAATCTCAGCTCCTAGCATGTGTTGAAATCTATATAAAGATTTACTAAATTAGTTGACAGTTTGTTTTCCGTAAATGATTAGTTGCGATTATTGATTAACTTGTTGCAGCCCTAGTTGCAACAAACTTATCATAGCTTATCATCTCATGAGTAAGTTAGAGTTCAGGTGGTTTCTTTATTTTATATTGCAGGATGTAGTAAAGGTGTGGTGACCAGACCTACCAGTTCACATTGTCCTGAGTTTAATTGTAGAACTTTGCACAATCTGTTAGCATGCCAAATTGTTAGCATGCTTGGCTTCTTGCCCTGCTATTATTTAGTGTTGAAAACGCGTTGTAGTGCAAGTTTAATTTGTAGTTGAGTGCTCTCTATAGTGACATTTCTTTTATCATTTCTAACATATCGTGACGTTACCCTGACCTCACGTCAATAAGTTCTTTCTGTTTCTTTATCCCTCCAGACTCTGCCCCTTTAGTCCTCCAGGCACTGCTGAGTTAACAGCTTTTTTTGAAATGTCATAGTGGGCAGTTAGGGGGTTTACTTTCACTTTCACTTCAAAATGAGGGTCTTTGCTTTCTCTCTCTCTTCTTCTCTTTCTCTCGCTCTCTCTTTTAATCCAAGCTCTCTCACTTTTAGCTCTGCAGCACTGCCAAGTTTGCCAGTTCTGCTTGAAATGTGACTGTGACCAGATTATGGGAGTTACACCGGAAAAACTACAAACAGAAGCAGCCGATGCTAATAAGTACCGTACTTGTTGAATTATTCCAAGTATTTATCAACATGATTTGAGAATATTTTGGTGAAATTTAATGATGACTTGCCTACAGAACAAGTACATTTACTTCTTATGTTAAGAATATAAGCTTTTTTTTGCTCATGGATTAGGTAAAACGAGATCTTATTTTAGGGTAGTCAAAAGTCACCAGTCTGCTTCTTTCAGGCATTTTCACTTGGTTACTATTTTAAGATGGTATTTTTTCCAGTGTAAATTCACTTTAACCAGGACACTGTAATTGTGAATCTCTTTTTCACAACAGTCCTGGGCCTACAGTGTTGATTTGCATAACAGTTGCGCATGCAAAAGCTAGCAGTTAGCCTTGACTAGCTCCTTTTGTTGTGAGGCTGCAGTGCTGATAACATTTTTACAACTGCCCCAGAAGCTGCTCTAAGTCTGGATCAGGATCTGGTTGAACTTGGATGTTTTACATGGTTCATTCTCAAACCCTTCCACCAGTGTTAAAGTGTCAAATGTCTGAAGGAAAAGTCAGACTGGAGACTTAAGGAGCTCATCTTCTGAAGAAACTGAGCTTGTCTTTGCCTTTTTGGGTTCCTGCTTGATCTGTTGTTTGATCAGTTCTCTTTTCCTATACACAATTCCAGCTAGGACTAGAATAATCACAATCCCAACCACTGGAAGCCCCACCGTCACTGGTGTAAAATCAGGTGCAGCATTTTCATGTCTTGTTTCTTGTTTCTCATTGACTTGCATGACTGGCTCTGCTCTGATGTTGATGTTGTTGTTGTCGATGTTTAAAGATTTCAGAGCCTGTTTGACTGGAGTTTTATCTGTAATGAAAGCAAATGGTTGATTAAATAGAGTGATTATAACATGATAGATGATCTTTTATGGAAGTCCTGATAGGCAAAACACGCACGCACACTCAAAAACACAAAGTCAGAAACATAAACACAAATTTATATTGTTTTGGAATTTGTGTTTTTCGAATTCGGTGGGAAACGTTTTTAAATTTGGATTTTTGGAGTTTGTGTGCATGTTTTTGAGTTTGAAAAGTGTATTTTTGAATTTGTAGTTGTGTTTTTGAATTTGCTTTTCATTTTGGGTGCGTGTTTTCTAAATTTGCGTTTGTGTTTTTTGAAATTGCGTCTGTGTTTTTAAACTTTGGTGTGTGTATTTGAATTAGGCATTTGTGTATTTTGAATTGCATTTGGGTTTTTTGAAGTTGTGCTTTTCATTCATTCATTCATTTTCTATCGCTTAATCCCGTTAGGGGTCGCGGGTGACTGGAGCCTATCCCAGTGACTTTGGGCCTTAGGCGGGGGAAACACCCTGGACAGTGGCCAACTTGCCGCAGAGTTAGACAGACAACCATTCATTCTCTCATTCACTCACTAAGGGAAATTTACAGTGATGCCCAATTAACCTAAACATGCATGTTTTTGGAGGTGGGAGGAAACCGGAGTACCCGGAGAAAACCCACGGTGACACGGGGAGAACATGCAAACTCCACCCAGAGAGATCGTGAGATGTTAGTATGGTCCGACCCGGGAGTCGAACCCACGACCTCCTTATTGGGAAGCCAGAGCTCTAACCACTTGGCTACCGTGCACCCCTTGTGCTTTTCAATGTTTTCTAAATTTACGTTTGTGTTTTTTTTTTTTTAAATTTGCGTCTGTGTTTTTTTTTTTTTTTTTTTTTTTTTTTTTTTAGTTTAAGTGCCTGTATTTAAATTTTGGTCTTTGTGTATTTTGAATTTGCATTTGCGTTCTTTAAAGATGGGTGCATGTTTTTTTTGAAATTGCACGTGTGTCTTTGAATTTGTGCTCTTCAATGTGAGTGCCTGTTTTCTGAATATGCGTTTGAATTTGGATTTGAATTTTTGATGTTAAACTTGAATTTGAGAACAAATTTGGAATTTGTGTGCATGTTTTTGAATTTGAGTGCATTTTTTCTGAGTTTGCATTTCCATTTTGAAATTTGTATCCGTGTTTATGAATTTAGACGTGTGTATTTGTATTTGCAATTGGGTGTTTTAAATTGAGTCCTTGTTTTTGAATTTTATTTTATTTTTTGTTTTGGGTGCATGTTTTGGAATCTCTGAGCATCTTTAAATCTGGGTGCATTTTTTCTAGAATTTGCGTCTGTGTTTTTGAATTTAAGTGTGTGTATTTGAATTTGCATTTCTTTTTTTCTTTTGCATCTGTTTTTTGGTGTGCGTGCTTGAATTTTAAGTTATGTTATTTGAATTTCTATTGGTGTTTTTTTTAATTTCGCAGCATGTTTTAGAATTTGTGTGCATGTTTTGATTTTTTTTTTTTCATCCGTTTGCTTGTTTTGAATTTGCAATTGCGTTTTTGAATTTGCGTGCTTGTTTTGCAAATTTAGTGCCACCTAATCTTTACCTTCTGAACTCTGCTCTGACACAGACAGCTGAATACTCTGAGTGAAGTCTTGTTTCGTGCTTCCTACTTGGACAAAAGCCTCACAGGTGTAGATCCCAGAGTCCTGCAGCGTAACCCTCTGAAGAATCACCCCCAACTTTCCATTCTCCAGACCAGGACTTTGCAGCTGGACTCGGCCTTTGAACTGCTCATCTTGATATCTCGGAGTTATTTTGCCGTCTCTGTAAAACAGCAGTATTTCTTCCGACTTTTTCCACTCTAAAACGATAACTGTTCCTTCAGGCACGTCACACTGCAGGACTACGTCGTCTCCAACTGTGGCGTTCTCGAATGTAGTGACTAAAGAAAACACAAATACAGCTTTTAGAAGGGTGTTTTTTTTCATTACTAAGCACAAAAACAACCCTTGTGTAAAGTGAAAGCAGACTTCCAGTAAAACACATGCCTGTTCACAAGATAAAGTTACATAAAGATAAGACAAGAACTGGAGGTCATTTCAGTAGACTTTAGTAGGTGCTTTTGTTATGCATATCATTATTTTTTTTTAGCGTCCTATATTTTTATTAGAAGATCACTCAATACAGTTGGTCAAAGTCTGATTAGGAAAGAATTGTCGCATTTGATTTTTTTTCACGATTCTAGTCTTTCTTTTTTTTTTTTTTTTTTTTTTAGCCTTTGAAGTGAATAAAATCATCATTTTTAAGTCCAGCTGTTACTCACTACCAGCGTTGCCAGATAGCCTAAAACAAGCAATTCACAACCAGCCATTCAGTAAAAAAAACAAATGTATCTTTGTGGGTCAAACTTGAAAAAGGCCTAAAAATCAGCAGGAGCAAGTATCAAAAATACAACCTGCAATTGTCAAAGTTCTAAAGCGACTTTCCAAAAAAAAGTACAACGTAGCTCTGTTGCTTCTTTACTCCTCTGAACAAAATCTTCAATCCTCCAGTCAGAGAACTTGCTCATAACTCTTAGGACTACATTTAAAACTTTCCCTGAAGGCATTGGTCCCAAGACTCTGCAGCAGTCTTTGCACGAGGCCAGCTCTTTGGACGCTTTTAAAAGTCAGCGTTTAATTGACTGTCTCTCTCATTCTATTTTATTGCTGTTTTGCACTGATTTTATCTGTGAAAGGGGCTATGTGTAAATAAAGTTTGCATACTTACTTACTTACTGTAAAATATTTCCATTTATCGATTATTCGTGATTACCACAGCCAAATATTGAACCCACAATGTCAATATACTGTATTATGGACACTGCAGCTCGACACTACAAAAAGTGAATTGAAAACCTGGAGTTGTGTTTTCTTTCTTTCACAGATGTTTGAGTAATTCTGCTTTTTAGGCTGTGATCCACCTAGTGATGTCATTAATGTTGGTTGTAAAGTGTACAGCTAGTTTAGCCCTAATCTAACTGCCTTAAACATTGTTCATTGTTCTAAATAAACATTACCTTACCTTTTACATTTTTTACATCTGCAGTACACCAGAAAAACCTTGCATTCTTCTATAGTTTGCATGATCTAGGTTGGGTTTTTGTTCAGTTGAGTTTGTCAGAGAAATTCTTCAAATTTTTCAGTTGTGTTGAGAAGTGAAGCACTTTTTTGCATTGCTATTCAATGAAATCATAAGGTGGAACAGAGTGTTTTTTTTTTCATTTCAACACCAGAAAAACACGCATCATTTGTGTGTGAATGAACATAAATATGATTCCAGACATGTTTTAGAATGATAATTAAAAAAAATAAATAAATAAAAAAAAAACATAGGCATTTTAGTTTCTGTTCTTCACTAGAATGTCTTGCACTGGAAACAATTTGTAAAAAGTACATCAAAGCACACATAACAATAGAATTAAAAAAGGAAATAATCAAATTGATCTTAACCCGATATGCTAATGCTACGCTAAAACAAGTCTGACTTAAAAAACATTCAGAACGTGTCCTGTAGCTAATCTCACAGACAAAACTTTAGCTGTGCATGCTAGATCTGGATTAAAAACACAAAAAAAGTCGATTATGCATAATGTGTTTAACAGTCTTTCATTTATTTTATTTTATTTTACTTTACGTGCACATTGTTATAGACATGCGTTTTTTTTTACAGGAGAAAACACATTAGCTAAAAACCGAAAAACTAGCTACGTGTTTGTTGTTTTGTCGTTGGATTTTCTCACCCACCAGAGTCCGATGCCACCGTTTCCAAAAACAGCAGAAGAATCAAAAATCGTAAGTGTTCCATGTCGAGCTGCAGAAACTCCAACAAGCCTAAAGTAGAGGCGCAGCAGTGTTTGGCAGTTACAGGAAAGAATCTGCCTGAGGGGAAGAGATAAGACGCCCACTGCATTTTTCAACTTCAGCCTTGGGAAAGAGCCATTACCGCCATCTGGTGAGTAATAATGAAAGTGAAACTAAAACATTACAGTAACATTTTGAATCATGTCTACAGAAATCAATCATGGTAAATATACTCAATTCAACCACTTTTAAGTAGCATCAAGTAGTTAGCATAGCATGTTTATATTGTTGTTTTTCTAGCAAAAGTTAAACCCATAGAAAATGTCAACCATTGGCTTCAACTAAAATTCGTGGGTATTTTACGTTTTGGGCTTTTCATAACATATTGACTTAAAAAAAAAAAAAAAAAAAGGCATGAAAATGTGCTTGTATGTTTTTGACATTTCGTTGCAGCCTATATTTTTTTCGGAGACTGTGATCCCCCTTTACAACTTAAAACCTGAAAAATTGTACTAGAAAATGTATGGCAACTCATAACCTAGAAATGTTTTGTGAACATGCTCATCCCTAAAAACTTAAGAACATTTGAGAGAAAAAAAAAGAATGCATTTAAATATATGTATACTTGTTTTGATTATGTATTTATTTAAAGTTCTTAGTCGTTTAGTCGATTAATCGGTCGATGGAGTCTTGGTCGACCAAAATTTTATTTGTCGACTCATATTTTTATTTCGATTATTTAGGAATTTGTCGTCAACAGCAACAGAATCATTGTTCTGAACTGCCTTTTTTATATAAACACACTGTTTCCTCTTCCTTTTCTGCATCAACTATTTTTTTTGCATGAACTACATAATACGAATTTCTTTGGTTCTAATATCCTTTGTTAGCTTCACTTTTTAAACTGCCAGAAACAATTACAGCTGTTCTCTGTCAGATGGGTCCTTAGACTGGCATTCATGTGAGTTATTGTGTCAGTTAAGAAAGTTTTTTAAAGTTTATTTTTGATGAAGTCACATGAAATCCTGTACTTTCCACTGTCATAAAGAAGCCTCTGGGCATGCATACATCAAATTTTGACTCAAATTATTCAGCGACTTAAATTGGGGACTGACAGGGCCTTCCCTGGTTTGATTTTATCTTTCTGTTTCTGTTGTTTTGAACTGTTAACAGATGCCACATTAAAACTCAAACTCAAAATGTGGTCAGGAGTTGTCTAACAAAGGCAAACCACTTAATCTCGAAACCACATCCTATAACTGATGTTTACATCGCACATGGTGAAGATCACACCCTAAACTCCACCCACAAACTCATTTTAAACACAGCAAACCGATAGAAAAGCATGAGAAAAAGGTGAAAGGAGTGGGTGAGAGTGTAGAGCAGTAGTGTGATTAGTTTTACAGTGTGTCAGGTTTGTTGAAAATTTTATGTAGGTCCCATAATCTCCAGAGATCAATCAGACTAAAGGCGTCTGATAGTTTGGTGAAATCAGAAAAAAGCAACTGCAGCCTGACTTCACCGCCTCGATGACTACAAAGCGGTGATGTATTATGAGAGAGAGATGTAGTGTGGCCTGGCAGCTGATAGGCTTTGATCAAACGTGACGTGCTGCAGTTCCTCCTCCTCTGTCTTTATCGTATCTATTAACTTTTATAGTATCACACGTTTAACACAGAAAAAGCCCCAGGATGTTGTACATCAGGGAACTCCAACTTATAGTTGGATCATTATCAGTAGCTCGCCACCACCTGACAAGTAGCTCCCAAAGAAATTTGGATCATACACACCACTTTATTACACAAATTGTACCTAAATACGTACCTGTTTCTATTGCTAATGTGCCTTTAGACTAGGGCTGCTCGATTATGATGAAAAAAATAATCACAATTATTTAAATCATAATTGAAATCATGATTATTCGATCGCTAATTTACTTAGAGAGTGTAAATTATATGCAGAGATAGAGTGAAGAGATAAAATAAAACTGGTAGATTTCATAGAAATAGTCTGTAGTAAATTTATGGTACAGTTTGAAAGAAATTGTCTGGGGATCTACTTTTCTAACCAAATGACATTTGTGTGCGCTTAGGTACACACTTATGAGTCACGGTTAATAATCATGATTACTCAATTACACCATTTTTGTAAACGATTATGGCAATAATCATAATTGAGATTGAAATTTGATTAAATGCACAGCCCTACTTTAGATGCCTTTGTGTCCAATTCTAAAGTGATAATGGTAGGGCTGGGCCATTAATCGAAAAATCGAGAGATCAAAACGAAACGAATCGTCAATTATTCGATGGTGGGTTTTGAATCAAAAGATCGAAAACCAATCTTTTGTCAGTAAAAATGTGTAGTTTGGAACAAAAGTCAAACTTTGAGGTAGAATATTGATACATAGTTTAAAAATATATATATAATAAATGAGACACATTAAAAGTTTTTGTTTTGTTTATGTTCATGTATGGCATTTTTCATTTGTTTTTGAAAAGGTTAAACAAAATCGAATCGAAAATCGAGATTGATCAATATGAGGAAAAAAATCGTGATTATATCTTTTCCCAGATCGCCCAGATAGTGGCTATCGTTTCATATACTCATCTAAATGGTCTCTATTTATATAGCCTTGTATCCACCTTACAAGGCACTCAAAGCTCCTTGTAAGGTGGAAAATCTACCTGTGCCCCATTTAACTTCAGTTTCATGTCATCGCTAATAATAGTAGCTCACCAGCAGATTTGTTTTTCAAAAGTAGCTCTCCAATGAAAAAAAGGTTTTTGCTCTGGTGTTGTGTGTGAGAGGGAAACAGAAATGCATTTACAAAGTTGCATATTTATATTGGAACCGAGGAAAACACTTCACATAAATGTAAGATCTGTTCTTTCTCTGTGACTCTGTAGGACCTGTCTGCCTGGCTGCTCTCGAGGACAGGAAGTGTCTCATACTTGAACATCCTCTCCTTTGCTTCAGCCGTCTGCTCTCATCTGCAATCCAGTCTGAAGTTACAAAAATGGGTAAGGTCTGTGCGTCGAAATTGGTTAAACGTGAAGTAAGTGATTTTCACACTGCACACACGATTATGGTTTTAATCTGACAAACTTCTCTCATAAATCCTTCATTGTGTCTTCATTTTGGTTGCAATTTTGCCTCTTTTACAAAAAAAAAAAAGTGAAACTGGAGAGGACCATCCAGGCTCAGCCAATCAGAACGCTGCTTTTGGCTCCTGATGGGAAATGAAATTCTTTATCATTCAATTCAGACA
Source organism: Mugilogobius chulae (assembly GCA_038363315.1). Classification (NCBI taxonomy): domain Eukaryota; kingdom Metazoa; phylum Chordata; class Actinopteri; order Gobiiformes; family Gobiidae; genus Mugilogobius; species Mugilogobius chulae. The sequence goes on along the minus strand of CM076404.1, from coordinate 26,339,588 downwards.
GTAATCAGTGGTCTCATTTTTTCACAAAGTGCTGCATTTATCATAGACTTTTTAGTGGAAAAAGTTTACTAATTTACAACAAAAAAATTTAGTTACTGCAACTTAAAGGTTAGGATTAGAAATGTGTTCGAAATCATGAATAATAACACATCTTTGCATCCACCATAGACATGCAGCGCGCGTGAAATACACACACAAAAAATAGAAAGTGTCTTGAAGCCAATAAATGCATGATTTTGTATGAGTAGAATTTCCAAATTCACATATAGTAAATGCTCAGAATAGTTTGCCTGGGATCCAGAACCCCTGCCGCTTGCATTTCAGATCAAATCGTACCGGGCAATCAGTTTAGTTTCTTTGTGTGACGCAGATGAAACAAAGAAGCTGATTGGTCGTCTGTCATTTAGACCAAAATCTAACCTAACTCACCTCACATTAAAATCGTTTTTTGCTTCGCTCATTGATTCTGTAGAAATCTGCGATGTTTTTCAGTTCCACGGGATATTTTGGTAACACTTTAAAGTACCGCCCGCTAGTTAATAGGTTACTACGGGGGTACTTACTGGTACTTACTGGTACTTCTGGTGTTAGTACCAGTGGTAGTTACTGGTAACTACAGTGGTACTTGTAGTGGTACTTAGAGTCACAAGTACTGGTAACTAAAGTGACAGTTACCAGTATATTTAGTATTAACTACAGTGGTAGTTCACTGTCAGTTACTATAGTAATTGATAGCTAACTAACACTGACAGCGGGTCGTATTTTAAAGTGGACAAGGTGGTACTTCACTGTCAGTTACTATAGTAATTGATAGCTAACTAACACTGACAGCGGGTCGTATTTTAAAGTGGACAAGGTGGTACTTCACTGTCAGTTACAATAGTAAACTCACTCCCTCAGGTATAAGAACCCACAAACAAACTGGGCCAAGGGGAGCATTCCCTTTAGCTCAGTGCGTTTGTCAGGTTGACCGCCGTGTGGGAGACCCGGGGTTCGACTCCCGCTCAGGACATGTGTAAGACCATACCCGTTACACTATCAATTACTGTAGTAACTGACAGTGAAGTACCACCTTGTCCACTTTAAAGTATGACCCGCTGTCAGTGGTAGTTAGCTATCAATTACTGTAGTAACTGACAGTGATGTACCACCTTGTCCACTTTAAAATACGACCCGCTGTCAGTGTTAGTTAGCTATCAATTACTATAGTAACTGACAGTGAAGTACCACCTTGTCCACTTTAAAATACGACCCGCTGTCAGTGTTAGTTAGCTATCAATTACTATAGTAACTGACAGTGAAGTACCACCTTGTCCACTTTAAGTATGACCCGCTGTCAGTGTTAGTTAGCTATCAATTGCTATAGTAACTGACAGTGAAGTACCACCTTGTCCACTTTAAAGTACGGCCCGCTGTCGGTGTTAGTTAACAGTTAATTAATGTAGTAACTGACAGTGAAGTACCACCTTGTCCACTTTAAAATACGACCCGCTGTCAGTGTTAATTAACAGTTAATTAATGCAGTAACTACCAGTGAAGTACCACTGTATTAAACTGTACAAAAAGACCAGCTGTCAGTGTTTTTTTTTTGGAACTACTACCAACTTTTACTGTAATTTAGCTAGTGCTCAATACATTATTTACTAGTAACTACTGTTTAAAGCTCAACCAGCTGTAAATATTTTTTGGGGTTTGTCGATAAACATTGTAAATTGTTAATGTGTTTCATATCTGTTGTGGCTGTGAGCATAATAATGAGGTGTCTCTTTGTATTAGATTGCCCAGTGTTTGATTTTTTATCATAATCTGTGTTATACACAATATTTGCAGTAATAAACTTGTTTCATAACAGTCTTTACCTTGTTTGTGTAGCATCACAAATAGAACCACCAAGTACACAATTAAGTATCACTAGAGGTACCCGTATAAGTACCACTAATTAGTACAAATGATGCCACCATAATCCCTAATTATCACTTCAAGAGTACCACAAAAGTACCTGTAATTACCAGTAACTATCACTATAATTAATACTTAACTAGTCGGTAACTGTCACTTTAGTTACCAGTACTTGTGACTTTAAGTACTACTACAAGTACCATTGTAGCTACCAGTAAGTACCACTGGTACTAACACCAGAAGTACCAGTAAGTACCCCTGTAGTTACCTATTAACTAGTGGGCGCTATTTTAGTAACTGTCAATTAAGTACTAGTAACTACCACTGTAGTTAATACTAAATATACTGGTAACTGTCACTTTAGTTACCAGTACTTGTGACTCTAAGTACCACTACAAGTACCACTGTAGTTACCAGTAACTACCACTGGTACTAACACCAGAAGTACCAGTAAGTACCAGTAAGTACCCCCGTAGTTACCTATTAACTAGCGGGCGGTACTTTAAAGTGTTACCGATATTTTTTTCATGTATTTTTTTCGTCGAGAGCAGCCATGTCGGTTTTCACACGGCAGAAGATGTGTGTCTCTGATTGGCTAATTGTTCTGTCAATCACAGTTACAGAAATCCGAAAGAGGGACACGTTGGCCAGACAATATTTAGTATTTTTTTTATATATCGTTTGGATTTTCCAGACAACAGATTAGTGAGTTGAATGTCTGAATAAACCTAGGCTGCAGAACTGGGACCTTTTGTCTTGTCAGTTGTGCATTTTATGTAAACATTAGGGGGTTTTCATAGTCACTGCTGTCAAAGTTAATCATAATTCCTCTTTAAAGCTGGGATAGCTAGTTTTTTGTTGTTGTAAATGAATAAACTTTGTGTTTTCCACTAAAAAGTCTATGATAAATGCATCACCTAAGGAAAAAAATAGACCTTTGAGTACTGTCTAAAGTGAATAACAAATATATTTTTGTTGTGCTGGAGCCAAATGCTGATCTCTGATTGGCTGTGCTTGAGTGATCCACTCCAGTTTCACTTTGCTGAAGTTTTAAAGTCATTATTGCAACCAAAATGAACCCATGTTGATAATAACCACGTGTCAAAGGATTTAAGAGATCATGTTGCAGTGTGAAAATCAGCTGCTCCACCTTTAACTACCAGAAGAGACCCCACTTCAATGGTCAGTGCTGATTCAGTTTAATCAAACCTCTTGTAATATGTAATAAGCCTAAATCATATCTTCTCTAATAGTGTTGTAATTTTCCCTTTCACCAATGTGTACTAATACACGGTGGCACTTTCAGGTTGGTAGGAGAAAACAGTGAAAATAGAGCAGAGACAGGAAAAGGAGGAGCTCAGACTGACACTAAGCAGGTTTGTGACAGTAACAGCATCAGAAGCACCATGAGACCTGCTCTGAGAGGTGAGTACAACCTGCACGACAACACACATTTATAGATTGAATGTGACTAGTTTGCCTTTGTTAGATTGTATAAACGTGCACTAGTTCAAGAAAAACAAAAGAAAAGACAGTGCAGCTGAATAGAGAAAAAAAATAATAATGTGAAACTTGTGCTGTGGTTTACGCATATGAATCTAAGAAAAAAATGTATTACAATGTTTCCACCATGTCATGTTTTCATATAGAAATAAGGCACTGTATGTGAAAAAAATTGCCATATAATTCCTTCTATGGGTCTGCAATATCACCCATTAAAGGCGCACTATGTATCTTAGATGTCTAATGGACTATTATTTGGCCAAAAAAGAGTCTCCTCTTAAATGTTTACATAGAAAAGTGACTTGTTTTAGTTGTATTTTTTTTTAATTCTGGCATAAAACATAATGATTCCCATTCAGAATATTCCATTTAACTTTACATTTCTATTTAATTGTGTCTTCTTGGCTTGACTGAATTATTTTGAAAAAAATAAATAAATAAATACAAATTTCGATGCATATTTTTAGATTTGAAATTTTAATAGTTCAGGCTTAGAATTAGATATGAACAAATCTTTCTGTAAAAACCTTCAAAATCTCCAGTCCAAGTGTGGTATAGGAGCTACTTTAGAGGCTCATACTGCAGACCCAATAAACAAAAATGCATTTTCAGAAATCGGTCATTAAAGTCCAACCCAAACTCACAAGAAAGCATATATACTGTATATACCACAACATGTCAATAGCGTACGATTACGATTAGCAATAATTTCAGGCCTTTTTTGTGTAAATATAATACGCATTGCAGTCTCAGTTCATTTCTATGCTGGTTGTAAAGATGTGTTATTATTTATGTATATTTTACGAAAATCCTTATCCTAATCTTAACCTGCCCCAAGCCCCAGGTTTAAACTTACCCATTTTAGTAACTTGAAGCTTAAACTTACCACAGCCTGGTCTGTAAACATCTTGGACGTCTGCCGCCTCTTTTCTCTTTTCTTTCTCGACCCACTCCTCACAGAAAATCCCATCACGTGACCATGTGTACTGTGTTTTTCTGTTTTTTGTATGTTTTCTTTGTGTTTCATGATCGGAAATACGAATGGCGGCGCGCTAAAGGTGCAGCGGCCCGGGGGCTCACTCCAAACTTAATTTTGTTGTACTTTGTGACAATGACAATAAATGTTTCTGTTCTGTTCTGTTATGCAAGTTAAAGGAAAATATCGCCACACGGCTTCAACAAAACCTTGTGTTTATTTTTTCCTGTTGTGCAATATATACGGCAGGGCTATTCAAGTCACCACCCAGGGGACAAATGTGGCCCACTAAGCAGTAGACTATTTTGGCTCAGCATGATAAAAGAAGCCATAGATTGGACCATACTGCCTGACTGTGTTTGTTGCTCTAAGTGCCCTGTGTTAGCTCTCTTATTCAGTCGCTTCATATGCATCACTTGATCGAGATTCTCTTATGCTATATTCACTTTTAAAACCTTCAAGTCCTGGTTCAGTCCCAAATAGTTTTACGTTTTGTCTAGTCTTGTTTGGGATGTGGTTTATCTGCAATGGAAATCAAATGCAGACCGTGTTTAGTCTTGGTTTGGAACCCGGTCTAGTCCCACTGCTGCTCTGGGTTGCTCTAGTTTCTGTCATCCTGCTTTTATGCGATACTGCCTTATTGCTGATTTTTATATCAACAGGTGAAAAAAGCTGATTTCTATTATGTCTAGTTGTTTGTGGATATTAGATGTAAAAGTGATTTAGTTTGCTTTAGTAATCAGGCCCTCAGACCATATTGATTCAAAACAGCTCAACAAAAACTATATTTATTATCACTTTTTTAAATGCATTTGTTCAGATAAGTCACAATAAACGAACAGATTTCAAGTGTTAACATTCAGGTAGCAAAACTAAAGCTACCTTTGCCACAAAAATAACACCGTTCTCGTCTTCACACTTTTTGCATAACTTCACACCCACTTTTTGCAAACCAAACCCTTACACACACATAGTCATTTTATTTTATAACCACTGCTACCAAAATGTTTTCACAATGAACACAAGCGCAACGACTCATCTGACAAATAAGCCTGTCCCCAAAAACTTAACTCCATTTTTCAATCCCTTTTTCAAAATTTTAGTTTGATCATTGGACTTGAACATTTTTGAACAAAGGTTGAGGTGGTCCAACATATTTAACCACAGCAAAAAAAACTGTCTGACATCTCAACTATCCTCAGTGAAGTGCATCTAGATAAAACAATAATCTAAGTTATAGTTTATAGCATCACTTGGTCAAGATAAATAAACACATTTCAAAACTTGACATCCAGGATACGAAACAGATTCTTTGTCATAAGAACAACAACATTCTTGTCTTCTCTCTTTTTGCTTAACTTCTCACACAGTTTTGTGAACCTTACACACATTTAGTCTTGCTTAACACTTTTGACAATGCTCTGAGACTACTGTATGTTTTTATTACCAAAGGGTAGTTTTACTCTTCTGATAAATAACACTGTTCTGAAAGCACAACTCCATTAAGACAAACAGAGTCACGTGTGTTGTACAGCAATATCAAACCAGGAAAAAGTGTGAGGATGTGAGAACGTTCACTCCATTCTCCAGATGTAAGACAGTGGATCAGCAGTAGGGATGGAAAATTGATTGAAAATTTTGAAAATCATTAGAAGTTTGCAGCGATCAAATCGAAAAGCCAGAATCGATCTGTTTTGCTCATGCAGCCACTGACTTACACACACACACTCTGTAGTTGTTTACTACACACAATAATACAATCATAGTCACTATGTTTGAAGAAACTGTGCAAGACCTGACTGAATGTGCTTTGCGTTAACAACTGATGGTGGAGCTCTAAATATGACTGTTTACTGTTCTAATGTTAAAAAATACAAGTTTTGAGCACTAACAACAATGGCTTTGGTTAAAATGTAATCTATTATGGTTTATTTTGTGTCTTAAGATAAAAATGTCTTTAACAAAGATAAACTAACAAAATCACAGAAAATTGTGGTTGCAAAATCAAAAACTGAATTGAATGTTCCCATCCCTAATCAGCAGTGAAATACACACTAACTATTGAATCATGTGATCAAAGATGACCTGACACAGAGGCAGGACAGAGGATTCAGCCCAGTGTCAGACACTTCACTGTGGCTGAGATTAGACAGGAACCAAGACTTGTGTTTGAATTGGCAGTCATTAGACAATGTTTGTGTTTCAGATGTCTGAATATTTTTGTTTTAATCTCTATGATATCCAAAACATTCTTTATCAGAATTGATCTTATGTTAAATAAAAATTCAAAATAGTGTTAAAATGTTGATTTTGTCTCAAGCCACAGTTTTTACATGACGGGATGTTCATTTTGCGCAATATGGGCCTGATTTATCAAGCCAGGTGCTAAATTGTGGGTGCAAAAAATACAAAAAAATCGTGTTATTTATGAGCTTTTACACAAACTTTAATATTGCACATACAACAAACTAAACAAAACAGATATGAACCACCTTAAATTTTGCATCTTTAGTGTGTGTGAGAGAAAAATGTCATCTCTGCCAAGGTTTTGCTCTCCCTAACCTATTTTGCACATGAGCAAATGCTTGATAAATCTGGCCCAAAGTGTCAAGAATTTTCACAAAAAATGTGCATGTGCCATTGATTCTAAAATGTTTTGAGAAAAGAGCGACAAATCTTATTCATTTAATAAAAGTTTAGCATTATTTATGACAATTTACAAAACGTGTGAAAAAGCGATTAAAAAAAACAAAAAACGGTAATGATTTTATAACATATTCACTCTATAAAGTTCTCATGGAATCATCATCTTAAATACGCATATTCCTTTTCCAGCATGTCTATGACCTGTTGTTGAAAGTTCAGTTTGTAGATGAGTAGTTAATATTTTGACTACAAAGTGTTAGTTTCACAAAGGTGTCAGGAATTTTGCACAAAAATTACGAGTGTAACATTCTAAAATGTGGGGGCCGGGGACCAAATATACAGTATATACAACCCTCCAGGGAGGTCACTTTGATCTGCAAGATGTATTTTTTTAGAGATTTATTCGTTGTCTGTTTAATCACATTTTTAGTTGAAAGGGGTGTTCAAGTACACAAAATCAAGTTTATTCTGCCAAAACATGTTTGTTGTTTGGGCACGCCTGCTCTAAAGACCTTATGTTTTGTTTTCTATTCAAACTTCAAAAATGTGCGGATTTTTGCATGAACAGTGAATTCTAGGTTAAAAATAAATGACGACAAACTATAACCAAGACCTGTGCATGAGGAGAGCCTTCTCTGTGGTAAATCAGAAAACTGGTTCTCTGCACAAGTTGGGACTGCTTTTAGTATAATAATGATGTGTAAAGTTAAACCAGTACTTAGTTACCTTTGCTTGTTTATGATTGTTTCCTTTCTGAAAGTGAGTCCATGGAGGCTGCAGTTCTTCAAATATGAGTCTGTGTCTCTGAGCTGCTGTCCTGAGTATCCTGTGTTCAGAAGCACTTCTAAAGACACCAGGAGCCCTTGTGAAGAGGGCTGGGGAATTCCCAGAGATCTTCAATGTACCATCGAAGCACTCACCCCCCTGGACAGTGGTCTGTACTGGTGTGAGAGAGACGGCCTCACATCTGAACTGGTCACAATCAATGTGTCTGCTCATAAAGGTAACGCACCTACACTCACAGAAAAAACTACACAAGTATGTCAAAAGACCATTGTTCTGCAAAACAATAATTTTTCATTGAAATGTTTTATTTTAACTCCTTGGGCCCAGATGTGGGCCATCTCACTTTTCTTTATTCCATTTTGTCCGCTATCTGATAAACATCAACTGTCAAGATCTTATATTCTCAAACTCAGTTTGTACTTTAAATTTCAAAGTTATTACAGCTCCTCAAAATAATTTTTTAAAGTAAATAACCAGCTTTTGAAGAAAAAGTGTTAAAACACCAAATCTGATGTAATTTAGGCTTAGGCAGCAATTCACCTTATTCTGCGCCACCCACTTTTCTTGGTAGGGCACGTTTATTCCCGTCAAGATAATTAACAGGTAAATAATTGTCTAAGGTAATAATTTAGTTTAACCACAGCTAAACCGGAAGTCCGCTGCTAAGAAAAGTTTATTAAAATTTAAATCTGATCTTATTTTCTGCAGAGCTTGTTCTCATTTAGTCAGCTTGTCATCAGAGGCCAAAACTACAAAGCATCAACTTCACAAAGAGTCCAGCCATTTGTGCTCCATAGGGTTGATTTTATTTTGATAATAAGTTCATTTTTATATCTTCAAACCAGTCGATAAAAGCTTCTTTCTACCTTGTGATGTCATTGGGTGGTGTGATCCTCCATGTATTCAAAAGTCCTTACAGCTTCACCAACCTACAGAGGTCATTTCAGTTGTACATGTGTGTTTCTGTTTTAGCGACTTCTACCATCAGTCCTCTTCCTCCAACTCCTTCCACATCCTGCACTACTCTTCCCACATTGTCCACTGCTCCTTCTCCCTCTCCTTCCTCCAGACCCTCCTCTGCTAATCTTCTAATCCCTCTGGTGAGCTCCGGACTGGGCCTGTTTCTGATTCTTCTCCTGCTCATTCTGTGGTGCACCTGCTCCAGATGCAAACAACCTCGAGGTCAGTATTAGTATTGGATTTGATTGATTGATTGCAATTGTGCTATCCATAAAAACAGAAATTGAATCTCTGCTTTGCTAATGACGTCAGCCTTGACCTTGACCTCAGATGTGAAAGACGACCCCTGTCCAGAGGAGGGAGAGACTGATGATGTCATATACAGCCACATATTACATCATCCGAAGAGACCACCAATCAGACACACAGGTAGAACAAACTTTCAGTATTGTTAGTATGTTGGTTCACCCTAGTTATTTTTTTAATTTAAGATAAGACAATCTGGATAGACTATTGTTGAAAATCGTCAAGATAAAAACTGGAAGTCATGGCGAATATCGTAAGCTGATTGGATGAAGCGGAAGAAGCCGAGAATTCACGTTTTTGTTCCATACAGTTAAGACAAAAACACAGGTGTATTTTTTGCACAAATCACGATTCACTCGAGTGCTTTTCCCCAAACCAAAATGCTGCGCCGTGATTGGTCTGGACTCACAACAGCCGTCCTAAAGTGCTCATCACAGGTTAGGCTATAATACACTCTGTGGTTTAATTTTCAAATTCAGCCTTGAGCAGATGACACTTTTAGTCAGACAAAAGTCCGTTATGCTCAGGCAGATTTATTCCTCTCAGGCTTGTAAACTTCTACAAGAACACAAAGGAAGTGGTAAGTGATGTGTGAAAATATATTGTTAAAAAAGCAACACTTGGTCATCTCAATCTACACAGAACAAAAATATAAATGCAGCGCTTTGTTTTTGCACCATTTTTACGAGATGAATTAAAAAAATCTAAAGCTGTTTCTACATACAAAAAGTAACCATTTCTCTGAAACATTCTTCACACTCCTGTCTAAATCTGTGATAGATCTGGTGTGACCACTATTTGCCTCATGCAGCACATCTCCTTCACATAGAGTGAATGGTGGCCTGTGGAATGTTGGACCACTCTTCTTCAATGTCTGTGTGAAGTTGCTGGATATTGGCAGAAACTGGAACACGCTGTCGTATACACCGATCCAGAGCGTTCCAATCATGCTTAATGGGTGACTTGTCTGGTGTGAGTATGCTGGTCATGCAAACACTACGATGTTTTCAGCTTCCTAGAATTGTGCGCAGATCCATGCATCATGGGGCCGTGTATGATCATGTCAGCATACTCACTGGACATCACAGACTTAGACAGATTTGGGAAGAATATCTGAGAGAAATGGTGGAGGGACAAAATATGCTTAATAGGCTTTGTGCAAGGAACGTCTGTAGGGTGGTTTATATTTAAAATGGTTAACTTATGTATTTCCTGTTAGCGTTAGCTAGCCACAAACACGTCTCTGTCATTCCCCAATGCTGTCATTTGCCGAAATTGAGTCAGTCATGCTAGTTCTTAGTTTGACTATATTTTCATGTCAGAAATGGTTACAAATATTCTCTTATAAGTTGTAGCTTTAGATCAGCGATCATAAGACAAAGTTTCATTTATTTTTGGTAAAGTCATGTGAAATTTTCTACTTTCCTTAGTTCGAAAAAAATTGTGCCCTCAAAATTTCTTTGCTCTGAGCTGTTTGATGAAGTTTATTAGCAAGTAAAGATTGTGTTTTCACAAAGTTGAGCTCATCTTTAACTTAAATTCATATAGCATACTCTATGTTGTTTGTCCTCGTAAGTGTGGCCGTAGTCAAATGTTCTAATTACACATTGACATAATAGTCGTGAGACAGCGCAAGAGATCAATCAGCGCTACGGACAGCGCTGTTGTCAGACCCGACCCCCCCTTAATGGCTCGAGCCGACTGCACTGCCTTGACCATTTTGAACACGACTAATATTTACCATGGGACTTTGTGTAAATTGTAATATTATTGACATTATCTAAATTTCTAGTCCAGTGCGAATCGTCCATGTCTGAAAAAATGTTTTGGCAAAAGTTTGAATTCACCAAACTCAAACCTCCTCATGTAATTCTAGTCCTGTGAAAATGCGTATGTCTGTGTTTTCAACCCATGAACTGTTTATAAATGAATTAACAATGACTCTCTACAATTCAACAATTAAAAAGCTAACAATTAAACAAACAACGATAAAAGTTGTGACCCGGAAGTACACCCCCGTTGTTGTGCTAATGGCAGGTCGAGAAGATGGATGTTTGGGTAAAGTTTGAACATAGAGCTGCAAAGTTTGAATGTTTGGAGTTCATCATCGTCAATTAAAAAAGAGACACTATGACTGTTTAACAAGAAATCTGATACTGTGAATGTATTTACACATTTACACTGCCACAGCTCCGGTCATTTATGACAAAACAAACCCACAACACAAGAAATGTGAACAGTCATGGATGAACCAAAAGGTTGTTATCATAAATCATGACTTACAGTATGTGTCACCATTTCAAGAATAAAGTCTGTAAAAAGAAGACAATTAAATGTAAAGTTTACTGACGTTCCTAAGTATTATGCCATGAGAAAACAACAACATTTATGCACTTGTACAGAAGAATGTTGACTCAGATTGGGCAATGACAGTCTCTTTACAAACACACAATTGTCTTTGGTGAAATCTGTCTTCAAATGTATAAAGTTTTTAACAAGACATTCACCACAACTCACTAAATATTTATTCATTTTAGACTAACTTTTTGAATTGAACAGGAAGTAATGAGAGTACCTAAGTGAGTCATTATAAATATAAAGTATGATTTCTCATTTTCCTCTACACACCTCTACATGGGCATATATCTCTGAATAAATACAAATAAACTCTTTGAGTAAGACCAAATGTTGCTTTTTTTAACACTATATTTTCACACATCACTCACCACTTCCTTTGTGTTCTTGTATATGTTCAAACGCCTGAGTGGAAAGTATTTAGACTGTGTGGTTTTTCTTAATATTTCCTGTTATGAACAAAGCTGATTTGAGTTGCACTTGATGGTAAAGACTGATTTCTTTATGTATGCATTTATTTACTTTTTAAGCTGACAAAATCAGGCTAAAACTGTTTTCAATGGAGACAAGCCAAAGTTGAGAATCAAAAAGAGAAGTACACATTTGCACAAAATAAGAAATTATAAAGCAAAAAGCATAGATAATATTCTTATTCTTGATTAAAAATGTGTAGTTCACTAACTTAAAGATAAATTAATAATAAGTCTTAAAATTAAAGGCCCACTGTACGCGATTTTACAAGACGTTTATATTGCACGTTGAATATAATAAAAATGTGTCTCTTTTAATAAAAATGTGTCTCTTTTAATATGTGTAAGCTTCTCCTCAAATCTAGAGTAGTGGGATCCTGAAAGTAGTTGTGCAATTGTGTTAGTATCTTAAATACAGTATATGACTAGATTAGGTTTGATTTGGTTTGATTAGCTTTTGTTGTCCTCTCACAGTAAAAATCTGTTTTGGACATCGGAAGCACAGCATACATTATGTACATATCACATACATATAATACACAATAATATTATACATTGAAAATGAAAAAAAAAAAAAAAAAAGTTATGGTAAAGGGTGTATGAAGAATTTTTCAAATCCAACAGCTGTTTGCTGTTTTTCAAACGATGCACATGTGTTTTCCTTCCCGGGGCCACACCCTTCACTGCAACTGGACCAGTGAGTTACTTAGGAACACTGAGGGTTTGCTTGACACGTTAACAGGCCAATAGATAACGAGGTACCTCGTTTCTATTGGTCAACGTTTTACTGGATTTATCATGTCCACAGTTTATATATTTTTATAATTCTTGTTTTGTTTAGCATAAGTACAAGGCTGTTACAAATCTATGACACTGTTATTGATCAAGACTGACAACAAACAATTTTTAAAAATCCTCCATACAACCTTTAAGGATATTTATATTGTCTTCTAAAGTAGACAAAGTAGTGTTACTTTGTCTACACTCAACTGTCTGATATATCAATATATGGTAAATTAATGGTTACTAATTATAATATTAATCCATTCTGGGAGATGCTCTTTTAAGCAGGGAGCCTTTGAGGAAAAAGATTTGGAACCACTGGCAGCTTGGCCTCCCTTGCATGTTTCCATAGAAAAGTCTTAATATACACAGTATGAGATAAAACATAACTATCTCCATTGACAATTTTCAAAAATAGGTCTTTAGGATTCACCAGTTATTTGTGATTTTTGGAGTGACCCCTGATGTAGTGTCAAAACAAGCTACCCATCGAGACGTGCACCCTCACTAGCTTTTGTGACTGTGCGTGACGTAGCAAGCTTCCGGCGGGAAATAGTTTACAATTAATTCGGGTAAGAGTATTTTTTTTTTCAAAAATGCTAACATCTTGCCGGCAGGTTCATTTCTTGTTTAGTTCATACTTATGAGGTTTTCACTACCTCAGCCTAAAATGAAATGTGTTTTTCTGTCAATGCTAAAGCTAAAGTCTGACAATTTTAAAGTAAACAGCTTCAATGCACAGAGTCAATTCGAAGGCTAAGTTTAGGATTGGGGCTTGGGTGAGGGTCAGCAAAAAAAAAAAATTACTGATTTTTTTGCACTGACTTTAAACAAGGGGTGCCCATCTTGACGGGGAGTGCCATCTTGACGGGGAGTGCCATCTCGACGTTACACCGGCATTAGGTTAGAGACAGGTTAGCCAGACCAATCACAGTGCAGCAGTGAACCTATCACAGCGTACCATTGTGATCTGATCTGGGAAAGTTGTTTGTGCTTTTCTCTGGACTGTATTTAACAAAGAACTTGACTTGGTTCCATCTTTTTTACCAACGGCATTCAGCGGCAGTCATTTCATGATTCTTGCACAATATATGACGTTTCGGTCTTCTTCATACCTTCTTCAGATATGAGGACAGCCCCTTCGGCTCTCTTTTTAAAAAATTGAAGGCACTGCCCATTATTCTAATTGTCCAATCATCTTGCGTGAGAATACACAAATACAATTAGATTGTAAATATGTGTAATTTTCAATCTTGTGGCGATTTTGAGTCTAATTGTATTTGTGTATTTTTCTTGCATTGTGATTAGACAATTGGAAAAATGGGCAGTGCCTTATTATTTTTTTTTTTTACGTGAATGGAAGAGGCTGTCCTCATACCTGAAGAAGACTGAAGGACCGAAACGTCGTGCAAATAAATTGTGCAAGAGTGAGACAGTGTGCGAGAATTAAACACATATGAATCTGCATGTACTTCAGAACCAGGGTCATCTTCCACTGTTGAACTTTACAGCTGTAGCTTTCGATTTCTTTGGTATTTCAGAAGGTTACAATGTGTTTTTGTGGCAGACTGCAATTTACTAATGTGTTATTGCTATCTTTTACACACAACTCACTTTAAGCACCAGTGTTTTAAAACTGACATGTATTTCAACAAAAAAGCCACATAAAGTATTTCCATGAAGCAGCAGACTTCTTATTTGAATGAAAATATGAATGTACCGTATTGCTTTTCAGAGTGTGACCCGAGTCCAATTTATTCTTCTGTGAAAACTGAAGTCTGCTATTCCTCCATCATCATAAACCAGACGAAAGGTAAGAGCAGTGGAAACAATACAAATAAATCTTGTATTGTGTTCAAATTAGACAGGATTATACATATATCTGTCCAACGACTTCCTAGTTCACACAAATCCTTCAGAAAATGCGTTTACAGCGCAAGAACAGTTTTTTTATAAACAGCATAGTGAAATTGAAGTATGCCACCCAAGCTCAGCCAATCAGAAGGCTGCTTTTAGCTGTCCATGAACACTAAAAGGCTTTATAATTGGACTGAAAAAGTACACAACAATCTGATGTTGTCACTATGTGCTGTACTTATAATATACCGTACATACTGTTGTACGGTATATTATGTAATGTATATAGACAACTAAAAATGTGGTACCCCTCCTTTAACTCTGATATGTGTACTTTCACCAAACACTTTTTATTCATAATCCGAGTAATGTTTAAATGTAATTTTACTCTTGCTTGAGGACAGATTTTGGATGTCCTACCCACCTCTGGCACCCTCTGCAGACTATGTGGAGAATTACCAAAATCTCATAAATGTCTACCACAATTTAAAATGGGGTTAAAATCATTTATTATCTCAACAGTGTGACTTCTAGCTCTTTTCATTTTGTTTTTTGCAGAACTGGAGAAAGAACACAAAAGGATTGAAGAACCATGTTGTTAATATAAATATATGTTGTAGAAATCATTCAGTCATTCTTTGCTGCAAATAGTTATAAATAATAAATGTTTGAAAAGGTGAAAATGTCTGTCAACTTTTTTTCATCGTGAATTGTAGAAAATGTGAGTTTTAAAGGTCTTATAATAAGACAGTTTGACTCCTATGATTTTAAGCCATGTTAGAATGTTGCTTCTTCATTAAAAAAAAAAAAAAAAAAAAAAAAAACATACCCAAACTCTAGTTGTCTTCCATTCACAAATGTTTGAGTAATCTTGCTGTCTTCATCTGTAAAGCTTAAAATGCCTCATTCCACCTTGTGATGTCATTATGTGGCAGTTTTACATTAACAAACATTTAAGTACAGTGACCCTAGGGTTCACAACAACATTTTACTTTGAAAAGATAGCACAACAAAATGTTCAAAACACATACAATCCACAATGGAAACAAATTACAATTACCACAACAAAAACACTTTATAATGTGTTGTCTGTTATTTTTAGTGGGTTGTGGTTAATTACATTGTGTTGTCTGTTAATTGTAATGTGTTGTCTGTTAATTGTAATTTGTTACTTACTTACTAAAGCGTACCCAGAAATATCTTTAACATGGGAACAGAAAAAATGTTTTAATTTCAAGATTAGATTAGGTCACACGGGACTGAATGATACTTTACATAAAATAAGAAAATAACTGTAAACATTTTTATTTTACAATGAACTATAACCTAAAATCAATTCCCCCCTAGCTCAGATAGCCTATGTCTTAATGTCCATCCATTCAGGTGAAAATAGGGTTTGTTCACCCTTCGCTGCTAAGTTTGTCTTTTGTTGTTAGCATAGCGACACGTGTCTCTCCTCACAACTGTGAAAAAAGCTTAAAACACATTGTGATGAACAATTTGGAGGCTCAAAATGCATTAGGTAAGTGAGCAAAACATGTTGATTGATGTCGAAAATTTAAAAATGTATTTTGGTTTGTTTACATTTTAATTAATCAAAATTCGGGTAATGGCAATTTAAAGAGAAACTAAACTCAGAATCAACTTTTTTTCACTGTTAAACTGTGTATATGGGGTCAAAAATGAATTATCTACTGTTTCCAGGCCTTTTTTGGACATTTTTGTGCAAACTCGCTCATTTTGCAGTTATGTGTGTAAAAACAGCGGCTGTACTGCCACGCAGGGCAAACGCTGTCAGTGCATTTTCAGTACCCTCTGACGTCACAGTGACTTGACGCGCAGACGAGCCGCCAGAGGGAATAAATAAACTCCTCCCCTGACACCGCTGCGGAGGAGGAGTGTTGAAGAGCGATCACTCGCTGCGCATTAATATCAGCCGTCAATTGGCTCAGCTTGTTGAGCGAGTGGTGCGAAGTGCAGCTGTTTGTACAATGATGCGCTGGTTCGAATCCCGTATCAGTGAAGGGTTTTTCATATTCATTTTTAGAAAATACCCACATAATGAGCTCATGTGCCTATGTAGACTAAAGCAAAGGTTTAATACATATGTTTTGTAAAGTTAAAAATATCTTGACGTGCAAGTAAGCAAAGACTAGTACAGCTTCCCTCAGATAGACTGTCAGTGGTCAGGACCAGGACTGCTCCGTCACATCATTTGCCAAGCTCACTGTTCATGCTAATATAATACATCCATGGTTTTACTGAGCAAGCATAACAGGAGTTATAGCGGTATATACAGTATTTTATTCGCTACTGGATTACCCATTGAATTAAGCTGCATTTCTTTTTGTCTTTTATTGAAATACATGCATATTTGGCTGCCTACATGACATACGTCTTTTGACACTTCCAATGACGAAGAGAAATCGGGAGAAGTGCACAGAAAAGTGGATGAAGTTTGTATCTTTTCACCACATCGCTTTTCATTCATCATGACCCTCTGCTTCTTCAGCCTCGACAGCCCAACGGACTAACTAAAACTCATTTCTCCAAGTTGGAAAGAGAAATCCGGTAAGTAAGACTACTTGTTTTGATAGTTTTTTGGCTGTGATTTTTTTTCTACCACACTTGTCTTAGATTTCATGATTTTCAAAGCTCCCAGTTAAAAGCGCTTCCTAACCATAAAAAAGCCTCGAAACACTAGCCTTTGTCTCTGCGGTATAGTAAATGATGACAAAAAAAAAAAAAAAAAGACTATGTTATAAATTACTTCCTGAATTTCACTTGTATTTTACTCATGACTCATATCAAGCAGCAGATGGAGCTGTTAGACTACAGACTCTCTTTATGTTCTGTTAGCAGTTACACAAAGCATCTTTGTTTGTGTGCAACTATATTGGGTTGGACACACACATACCAGTTTGAATACATAGTTGAGTGTCTTGACATCTTCCCTGCTCAAGTCTTTTGAGAGTTTGATCTTTAGGCTACATTACATTTTTCCAATAATTAGGTTTTTATATTAGATAAGACAACATATATTTGTATTTCTCCTTCTGAGCATGAGTAGGCCACTGTCAATCTACTGCACTCAGTTAATCACAATACTTACCTACTGACTGTCCAGTGACTTTGGGCCGTAAGCAGGGGAACGTGGCCAACTCGTCATAGGGTCTTTTCATTACCAGGGGAAATTTATAGTGACTAACCCTAACTCACGTTGACACAGGTAGAACATGCAAACTGTTGATTTTGCTCAACCCAGCAGTCAAAACCCACACATTTGTTGTTGGGAAGCCAGAGTTTTAACCACTCTGCTACTGTGCACCTCCATAGAAACATCTAAGCAACAGTTTAGTTGATTTTAAGGACATGCAAGCCTGCTCAGAATAAAGACAAATAATATTGTTTTTATTTGTCCAACAAAACATTCTTATACAAAAACATGCTTTAATGACTTTACAAATCAGAAGAATACACTTGTGAGTTTTTAAAGAGATGTATTTGTGCCTATGCTAACACTTACAAGAACTTCATACAGTATTTGTTGTTTTCATAACTATTTTACAGCAAAGCTATTTTGATTAAAAACAAGTCAAAACAGTTGTTCCGCAAGTCTGCACCCTTTCTCAGAATTGTGCCAACCTTTCTCAGAAGGGTGGCACAATAGGCAGCCAATCAAATTTCAGAGAACCTTATACACTCTGCGGGTAAGTCATTTAAAGGAAAAGACGATCGTGTTACTTCCGTGTGTGTGGATCACCTGTGGAGAGAGAACCAGCATGTATACAGGTCCAAGACGTGATCTGTCCTAAACTAGACAAGACAAGTACAGTATGTGTGAGACTGTCTTGCTCACTCTTCCACAGCCTGCCCACAACACATTAACTCTGTGTTGGTGCTTACCTGTTTATACTATCAACATACTGTATGCTACCCCTAATGTGCACACGTCTCGGATTTTGTCTCTGCGACCTCATACGCACTTTCAGAAGCTCTGCTGGGTGAGGCTTCTCTTTGGGTTTCGTGTTTCCTGTCAGTTGGTATATGGTGCCAAAGTATTTGAATAGTCTTATGTTACAAGTTGATTTAGATCTGTTAATATTACTGTTTATATTTTAACTTGTATTTTAGGTTTGTGTTCCAAAATTTCTGATTAGAATCAATGTTAGTGCATAGTATGTCATTGTAAAGTACAGTATATTTAATAGAAAACTCTTTTGTATCTGTTAAAAAATACATTATCGCATTATAGAATCTGAAAAATGTAAATATGCGTGACTCGGTGTGATAGAGAAACCAGCTTGTGATAGCTTGAACCGCGTCTGAAAACATGCAAACTTGGCAGTGTTTTGCATACTTTAAACAAGTTTTGCACTCTTATCTAATCAAGCTTACATTTTATTACCGGCACAAGGTCACCAAAGTGCTGCACACAGAGAAACTTCAATAATCACATGCAATCACATCAAATGCATCATAATTTAATACCATAATATAAAAATGTAAAATAAATAAAAGTGCAATAAAAAAACAGAACATTTAGTCCATGAAAGATTGTCAGAGGACTACACAATCATCTGGTTAGAGCCAGTATGCAAAAGTAAGAATTAAAATGCATCGTGCAGACCTGGTCCTAAGGTAGCAATTTTCAAAGAGTAATGTCGGAGCCATAAAAAGTAGCATTTTTTTTCTTAGATTAAACTTGAAGATTTACAAGACTAAAATCTTTTCAATTTTAATCAAGACAAATATAACATACACATTGCATTTTTCTTTTTCTGTTGCATCCTAAAAGGGGGAAGTTTCACAGTTTTCCAGGTTTGTTTCATGTGAATAGACTTTGTAAAGTCTGTATTGTATTGTTGTTGACTCAGGTTTCCTTTGCATAACGATTTCCTAGGTTTCAGAGACAGAACACACCCCGAGCTAGAAAAACACACTACACCTATACTTATGATTGTCCTTATTGTATTATTCTCTGCAGTCTCCCATTCTTAGGTTAAATTCAAACATGTTATTATGCAGGTGACTAATAGTCCATCTGGTCATGTTTCAGTCTCAAATGGCCGGTCCACTGGTCAGACAGGTGTTGCTCTTTTATTATTTTCTGACGCCATGCACATTTTATGACCTAAGTCCTTCCTGTTTGTTTTATCTTGCCAAAAAATGTGCATAATGTAGCTTCAAATATGAAATGCTTATAAAGACTTTTTTTAAGCTTTTACAGTGCTATATAGTGATTTGTCCCCCACTATCACTCGTACAAATCTCACAAATGTGATGTTTTGATCACGTCTTCTTACGTTACACTTTCAGTTCTCACCAATAACATAATGCATTCTTGAGAAAATGAAGTTAAGCACTCTTGTCTTGGGTGTGTCCTAAAGCTACACTGCGTCCTTACGGTAATCCTACATTTGTTTTTGTATTGCATGTATCTTGCTACACCCAACTCAATTCTTTATCCAGTTGTTAAAAAAGAAAAAAGTCACAGACTGTTTTTTTGTAAATGATGTAGGAAATTATCAAAAAATTGTTTGCAGAGAGGTCGTGGCAGGTTGTTCTGGTCGTGACCATAGTTTAAGGAAAAAGTCAAATGTTCATGTGTTTTATTTTGAGTTTGAATTCTTTCATGTGGGTCACTTCCTGGTGCTTGATTGTGCCAAGAGGAACTTGATTTCACAGATTAACTGATAAACATGCAACTGATTGTAAAATGTGTGTGTGTGAGTTTGTGTTAAGTTTCATAGATCGGTGTCGATATCTGATCCTTAAAAAATAAAAACAAGAGTAACTGGATATAATCATAATTGAATAAATGCAACATTTTCACTTCACAAATCAGACAATGGCTAGAATAAACCAAATACTGCATTCAAATAGCCCAAATCATCTTGTCTCCCAAAGTAAACATCTAAATTTGCTTTTCTCGTGAAACAGTTTATATTTCATCAGCAATCTGAATTGCTTTTCACGTGAAACTGTCTATAGTTCATCAGCACTAAGTACTTCCTAAAAATAGAGTAAGGGGAACTTCAAGTTTCAACAGTTTTCTGTTTAAGCAACCCTTGTGGTTGCATAAAATGAGAAACATCAGATGACGTATTAAAAAAAGGTTTCAGTTTGTCGTTGTATAGTTCATGATTTACAAAATGGTGCCTTTCAAAAAGACTTCATTTTTCATTTGGGAATTCAAAAGAAGAAACAACAACAAAAAAAACCTTTTACAAAAAATTTACTTTGACTTACCACTAAAAATGAAGACATAAAAACTAATAAAAGTAATCAGATGAGATTATATTTAATACAGACAGAGCTATTTGAACTTTGTTTTAACTAGTGCTGTCAAGCGTTTCAAAAATTGAAGAGATTAATTAATTGTGATCTGTAATTAATTAATCTAATCTATTTTTAATCTCACCTAAAAATTGCTGAGGAAAACACTCAACTTAAGTGTTTTGTTTTGATCCAATTTAACTAATTACTTTTATTGTTGCAGATGGAAATATTAATATATTGCAAAAAATGAAGACTTTAGGAAGTCTTTTGTTGCCAAGTTGTCAAGTCGAACAACCCTTATGTCCATTTTGCAACTCACATATAGAAACAATGAAGTTAAAGATTTCAAAATAGATTAATGCAATTTAAAAAATTAACTCGATTAATATGTCTGTAATTAATTAATCTCAATTAATGCACAAATTTGACACCCCTAGTTTTAACACAGTAAATAGTCACTAATAGAAATCTCCAGATTAACATTTTAGATAAATCATACTAAAGTAAAATGTTGTTATTTATAAAACTGTCTCTTGCTCACCATCTAACCATGACTTCATCAAAGAACATGAACACAACATTTGTCTGTAAAAAGAATCCAGATTTGTGAATTAAAAGTGAACAGCATGAAGGTTGTTAAAGTAGTCATAGTCAAGTTTTACACCTCTGATTTTGGTATCATAGGTTAATTAAAACTTTGTTCCATTTCACATTTTTGGTTTCAGTTGACCTTTAGTAGGGACTTTTTAGATGGTTTTTAGAATGGTCACGGAAGTATTTTAAGAAAGGGCCTATTATGTAAAATCAAGTATTTAATGGTTATAACTACAAGTACATTCCTTCATTAACTTACTAAAGTTGTATTTGAATTGATTGATGTACGGTATGTTTGAGTAACCTTGTATTCTTCTACAGCTCTCGATCCAGTGTTCAGAAACTCCCTGTTCTTCACCCCGCTTACTTGTCCCGATTTATTTGTTATAGTTCAAAAATGTAGACTCGAGTCGAAGCAAAGCATGTCTGATTCAAAATAGTCACTTTCCAACAAAAAATAAATAAATAAAAGGTGCTGCTTGTTACAGTTCACATTTAAAGTGGGTACAGTTTCTGTTTGTAAGCTGTTTAAGACCAATTTGGAGTTTTACAGTGAACAGAATATTGCTGATCTATATATGTTCTAGTTTATTATTTAAGAGTAAGACTAAACACAATAGGCCCTCTATACGGATGTTTGTTATGTAAACACTCACCCAAGGGTTTTTTTCCACTAAGTTTTTCCATTGACATTGATACTGCAGCATTGCTAACAGTTTGTGACCAGTGACGCACCACACTGTTTGCTTCATTGTGACAAAGTCTGTTAGCTAAATGCATCTATTTTGGATTTATTGAGAATTTTCCGTGAACTGTGATTAAGTCAGAGATAGTGAGTGTATGAGTTTGACATCAAGGCACTTCTCAGGAACTTGTTTGCCAACAACAGTAAAGCTTTGTCTATGCTTGTTATGATGATGAAATATGTACAGTATGTTGATAGGAATGTTAGAACCTCATTTATCAAGGAAGGTGCCAAAATGTAACTAGGATTTGAAAGAAGACATGTTTTGTTTTTTTTAGCCTAATGCGGTGGTTTCCAAATTTAGATTAAAAAATTACTAAAAATAGTACAATTTAACTTAGGTTTTGAATCATTTCACTAATTGAAATTTTTACAAACCTCTATTTAATTTTGCTGGAGGGCTCGCGAGTCGCTGGCGTGATTTTTTTGGGTGTCCCGTTCTGAAAAGTTTGAAAATCCCTGGCCAAATTCATCCTGTCATTCCTCAGTTTGAGTCATTTGCCTAATAGCACTACAGTACCAATACTAAATTTGAGTAATATTATTATACTGTTTTGTATAATATGTTACAGTATATGTACATGTTCCAATAGTAAATTGTGTGTACAAATCCAGGGTTGATAATTGAGGCTCTTTGTATGAGTCATAAATGTCAAAAACAATACAAAGACAAGATTGTACATTGAAAACAAAAAAAAATGTTTAATGTCTGAAGGGGAAAGCTGTATTGTCGGTGACAGGAAAGGAAAAGAGCTTATTAATGTGACTGAATGTTCTTAGCACATAAGCCCATGTGACCGCTGATGTTTGTCACAAGAAGAAAGAAATTCTACACCAAACTCCATTGAAATATGCGCTTACCTTGATTTAGCATCATGACCGGAGAGAAAAGTTGTGAAGTTTCTCGTCTCCTGTTGCTTTTGCTGCTACATGTGGTTTTTAATGAAAGCCTGATGGAGGAGCGCGTATCACGGCCAAAACTCGGATCTGCTGCATTATGTTAAAGATATAACGGCCCACAGGACATGTCGCTACAGACATGTAAACTAAAGGTGCTAGAGGAGGACGTTAATGAGTCTGTTAGCTTGTACAAGTGTGAGTGCGAGCCATAGAATTTTCTGCAATCAGGCTTGAGCATGGCACGGTTACAAACCCCTAGTGTGAGTGTGCCCATATTTATGTGTAATGTATTATCATTATAAAACAACAAAGTAATGTATACCACAACACAACTAATTCTGAACTGACTTTTCAGATTTTGGACATGT
Source organism: Mugilogobius chulae (assembly GCA_038363315.1). NCBI lineage: Eukaryota > Metazoa > Chordata > Actinopteri > Gobiiformes > Gobiidae > Mugilogobius > Mugilogobius chulae. Next base: position 26,316,158 of record CM076404.1, on the reverse strand, counting down.
TTTTCCACTGTCTTTTACCAAAGCTCTGATTCTCAAGTCTCATGTTTTAATTTGATTATTTAGTTTTGTCAGTTTGTTGTTGGAAACATGTCAAAAACTCATACAACATTGTGCAGATGTTTAGTTCCTTACTATATCTGTGTCATGGTTGCCATAGTTACCTGTCTAAATATCCAAGATATCTAAATGCACATGTAAACAGGAACATGAATATCCGGGTTTCTCTGCGCGCATGTAAACACCAGATCCAGAATAGTGCTAATAACCGGGTTATTTGAGCACAATATGATATCAGTTTAACATAAATGTGTTAAAATCTGTGTTCGAATTAGTTACACTGGGAAAAAACATCAACCATAACTATTTAAACAAGTTAAAAATTGATTAACTGATGTAGTGTTTATCGAGATTTGAAACATTAAAAAGTAGTGAATTTAGTTATCTTAAGAACACAAGATTTTTTCAAACCAATCAAACTCTCAAAACATGTAAAATATTACTAATTCTAGCCACACATAGTCCATTGTATTATAAAATGGTAATTTATTCTAGTGTGTTTAATTATGAGACAAAAATGTGTCAAATAATCACAAAAGTGCAGTAACCTCTCGGTATAAACACTTTTCCTATGAAGCTCTTTGAATTGCTGAAAGTACAAATTCTGATACAGTAAGCCTGCCTTGTCTTTTAGAAAGTACAGCATCACTTTTAACATTTTTATTGTAAATGAGCTTTTTTGCATGTTTTTACTGCATGATATACTTTATATTCAACTTTTGCACCTTCAAAAAAACATTCACAATATCTACATGAGAGAGATTCAGGAGATTGACATGTGTTGTTACTGATTACAATATCAAATACATAATATGCATTTAAAAAAAAAATCATTTTGTTGTTTTTACGTTATACTTAGAAGCCCCCTCAACGGGAAAAGTGGGGAATCAAAAGTATTTCTGTGGGTGAATATTTTGATGAATGTGATAAATATGAGCTGTGACTTGTCAGAAAATAAGCTTTCATTACGCGCCTTACTAACAAAATTAGTAAAAGAGAAATAGAAATGACTAGAATCAACATCGACAGTGCCAATACCGCTACAATAACTCCCAATGTAGATGTGTCACTGTTGTCATCTGCTTTACCTGTAAAAGAAGACATCAGTGTGAAAATCTCTTTCAACAGGCCTGTCATATTCAGTGTAGAAGTTTGTTGGTCAGTTTTCAGACTGTGATACTACATGTGAGCTGTGATTTGTTTAGGCCTTTAATTCTCTTTTGTTTGTCTTTTATTTATTTATTTTTTGTTATATTTATATTTCGTCTAAAAATTAATACAGTTGTACAGTTGTATTTCTGTCTGTAGTTTGTGTTGTGTTGTACCTGCTTGGTTACAAGTTGAATCCCTTGGCTCTTCAATGATCAGATTGGTGGACTGTGTGTACCTCTGTCCGTTTGCAAAATAAACCCGGCATTCGTAAGTCCCACTGTCCTTAGTTGTCACATTTTTTAGAGTCACACAGATTGCTCCATTCTTGAATGAGGGATCTGTAAGTTTAACCCGGCCTCTGAATTGTTTGTCTTCGTAGTCTTCCTGCACTTTTCCTTTTCTGTAGATCAGCAGGTATTTCCTCTGTTCAGTCTGAGTCCATGCCAGAGACTCCACTTTTGTTTCTTCGGGACAGTTGCATGGCAGCTCACAGTCTTCTCCCACATTTTTTTGCACTAAGCACACATAAGACATAAGGTTGAAAATAGTGGTCTTTACAAAATTAATTTGTGGGCTTCTACATATTTTTTTATTCTTTGTGTATGTTGCAATTTATTAAAGCTGTCTTCTTGTGACTTGTGTTTGCAATACAAGAGGTATTGTGTCCATTGTAAGTTTTACAATAACGTAACTGGACATCACTGAAATATTGTTAGATTTTACTGATCAATATACCAAAAATATTGTATTCATGGTTAGGATTAATTGTATTAGCATCTCTTCATAACATAGCCTGCGTTTTATATTTTAATTTAGTTTTTTTAGACCCGAGCCCCCAACAGGGCGTAGGGCCTATTGGTTCTGCAAGCCCAGGCATCATCGTTGTCAAGTGTCTTGCTGATCATGATCAGCCACTACCACGCCCCCTGCGAGAGATACAAATTAGCCCATGCTATTTTAAAAATAAAAATAGCATGCTAACATAAAAATAGTCAAAGGCAAAAGGCCATGCACTCATTGTTGACAAAAGCAGCGCGAAGCGCACAACCCCTAAAATTAAACTCCTGGCATCAAGCCCTACTCAGTAATGTAAAGCCCCTTTCACACATAGACCCTTACACGGTAAAGTTCCTAGTATGTGGTCAAGTGTGAAAGGCTCCAGAACGGAAACACGGTATATTTTGTCCTGGCATTTGATCCGTGTCGATATCTAGTAACATTACCGGGAACAGTTGCGGGACTAGTCCCGTGCTGACATGTGTGAAAGCAGAATGTGACTGCCGGTGCAATCCCCATGGCAACAGAACAACTCACAGAGAACGGAGCACGCTCTGCTCACTCAACTGGGCAACAGAAAAACTTATTTGCTCCTACTGCGCTTCAGACCAGCCTTAAATCTGAGGGATTAAAAGCGATACGACATATCCTGCCCTACTTGAATCAGCTGACCTTGTCACAAAGAAAACACTCATTTTATTTTACTAAAAGGCTATGAAATGCTTCCTGCAAACTCACCGAATTTATGCGTGGTCAGAGTGAAGTCCAGAAAGCCTCTTTTCTAAAATACAATCTTGACATCCTGCGTAAAGCGCGAGCTAGTCCCAAAACCAGACTCCGGTCCTGGTTCGTCAAACCACGGCAGTGTGCGGCTGCTTGCAGGGCTTCCTTCGTCTTGTGCATTGCAGTCCCGGTACAGATTGGGCTATCCTCCCTTCGTGTGCGCGAGTCCCAGTACAGACAGCACGGGCCGTATCCTACCCGCTAGGACGCGAGTCCCGGTAAAGACCATGGATCCGTGGCACAGACAGTACGGAGCCTTCTTCCGTGCGCGCAGTGTGGCACAGTTCAGCGAGTTGTTTATCCGGGTCCAAGCTGGGTTCTGCTCGATGTCCGCGCTCTGGGAGTGTCCACAGTCCATTCTCGCTGTGCCCAACTGTGTGGACGAACTCCAACGGTCACTCGCACTCCCCTGCTCTGACTGCAGGTAAAGATAGAGCTGACGGCTCCTCCGCTGTCCCATCCAGCCCCTTAATGCGGTGCCCTCCTGTTTCATACGGGCCTCTGTAGTACGATGCATTCGCACATCAAATACATCCCTGCATTTCTCCCCGCAAATAATAAGCCATTATTAAGTCAAGAATCTTGCAAAATAACCTCAACAAAATAATAACAATAATCAAAGTCAAAAAGCTTTTTAAACAAGTTTAAAAGTGGAAAATGTGCTTTATAGGCGAGTTTGTGCCCAAAGCGTTCCATGTTGCCGAGTCAGATGTGAACGGTGACGACACGGTATTGTTATGGGATGATTTGCATATATGAATGGGGCAAATGGTGAAGCATACCGGCAAACAAGACACGGTACTTTAACGGGTTCAATGTGTGAACTGCCCTTAAGTAACTCATGCATTGTCCTTGTAACTGCTAAAATACAAGGAAATCAATGGAAGTCAATGGGGAGTACCAACTTCACTTTCCACCCCACGGGACGTGCGCAAGGCCGAGAGCTTTCCGCATATTTCAGTGCGCATTTTTTCACATTTGGAAATTTAAATTTTGCTCCCGTTTCCACATAGTTTTTCCGATTTGAATCGGACCAATAATGCGTTTGTTACATTTTCTGACCTGGACCCACTCATAGTGAAAAAAATTTGATCGGCGCGATAGCGCCCCCTACAGAATGAAATAAGTGTTTACATGGAGGGTCAAAATTTTAGTTTTTCCGAAATGCATAAAATTTTACCCAAAATTCCTTTGGGTCCTCCCGATCAAAAAAGCCAATGGTAACTATGTACAATTTTGATTCATGTCGCCGTGGGAAGGCGCGCAAGCGCCAATGTTATTTCAATGGCATTTTTACCAAATTCTCGGTTTTCCTCACATCATACTTTTATCAACTCCTCCTAGAGCGTTTTGCCCACAGGGCTCCAATTCGGTGGACATGAACTACACAATTGGGGCACCAAAAGTTATCCAATTTATTTGGATAAGTCATATGGTTTACGTGCAGCGAAGCCGCCAATTCTGGCCAAAATCAAGCAAAACAGCTTAAATCCCCATGTTATCCCAATGGGCTTTTTTCACTATTTTGTTTTCTTCATAAAATCTGATTAGTTTTACGAAAGTGTGTGAAGTTTGGCACAGTGACTCCTCATGTCACCCCGAACAAAAAAGTCCGAGGGTCCGACGCTGTATCTTGCATGCTGTTGCCGTGACGACGCAGCGCGTAAGCGCTGCCCCTCAGATCTTCTCTGTGCTGTGATGAGGCTCTTATGAAGCACTATAACAACAACATACACTGACCAAGGGTGCGTCAGCGCCATCTTTAGGCTATTGTAGAGTAATAGGGGAGAGTTCAAAGCTAGCATGCTGTTGCCGTGTCAACACAGCGCGTAAGCGCTGCCCCTCAGATCTTCTCTGTGTAGTGATGAGGCTCTTTTAAACCTCTAAGACAATAACTCACATCGACCATCCTTATATAGCTTTTTGGGGCAGAGCTTTTGAAAGCTTGGCCAAGATATTAGGGCGCGTAAGCGCCCCCATGCGTTTCGGAGTGCGGCGAGGGCCGTTGGAATGCTGCTTGCGGCTTTAATTTTTTTTTTTTTTTGTCCAGTGTAGGGCTGGGCAATATCGTGATAAAAATCAAATCGTGAGCTCATCCCTGTAACAATCATGAATGTAACAATAATGAATTTGTCATTTCGGGATTTCCCATTGATGCAACTGTCTGAATATTAAAGGCTTTTTCAGGTTTGACACACAAAGATGCATTATTTATGACTGTGTGAATTTTCTGCATATTTCCATGTCTAAAGATAAAAATACTGTTAATATATTCTAGAATCACTGACACGTGTTTTGTGACGACGCGCAAAGTTTTTAAATTTTTTTTTTTTTTTACTTTTTACTGAATGGCTGGAGTTGCTATTTTGAATGCTTGGTTGCCTGTTACTCTCTGAAAATCTGGCAACACTGGTAGTGAGTAACAGCTAGAATTAACTTTCTGAAAAAGCGGATGATTTTATTTACCTCAAAGGCAAGTTGAAAAGACAAGCTGGAATAGAGGTTATGCAGGTGACATCACAGCATTCTAAATGTAAATGCTGAGTGGCAAGGATGCATGAGAGTTAATGGAGAGAAAGGACATTTTCTCTTGTAAGAGTTTAATAAACTGCTAAAACAGGAAAAATAAACTACAGTTTGATAACAAATTCAACCCACAACAAGTCTACTGAGCACTGGGTTTGTAACTGACATGTAAACAGAGAAAATCAAGTCAACAGTTGTAGCAAAGTAGATAAACTTTAGCTTCTCACATTTATCAGACATTGAAATCACACACAGTTGAACTTATTACCTTTTTCTTCTTAAAAAAGATGTTTTTGAGTCCGTTTGTTGCAGTTAAAATGTCCTAAATTATCAACTGTTTTAGCAGACAAGCTTGCAGCTAACAAGCCGTTGCCACAACAACAAAGAAATACATTGAAGAAATGCCACTCATTCTAAATGTTGCTAAGCAAAATGATGTCAGTGCATAACCTCTATTGTGATAAAATTTAAATCATGATCTGGCTCCAAGAAAATTGTGTTTTGTGTTTTTTTTTTCCATATCTTTAACATTGATTGGTTCTAGACATTAGGGATGGGCCGATTTGAATTTTTAAAATGTTTTATTTATTTTATTTATCTTTTTTGAGCTGATACCTATAACCGATATTTGGCCCTCTGCTTTGGCTGATAACCCATAATTGCCGATACCGATAATTATATTTTAAAGCAGAGATAAGTGACTTTGTTAAATGTCTTTTAGTTTGTGTGATGTTTACAAATGTATTTTCTTCACATCTAAAGCAAACGTCTGCTCTCTGCTGCCTCCTGCTGGAAAACCTACACTTATCATTTGAGAAACACTGGCTCTTTTATTTTTACATTTGAAAGTGTGAACTATTTTTAATTTCATTTTCTTTGCCTTGTTTGAAAAAATGAATAGTTTGATAAAAAAAAATAACATAGGGAAAAAGTTCAGTTGTAGGTTTGATGCTGGTATTTGCAGAAGAGAACTTTAGGGGGAGCTCTACAGCTGAAGTTGTTTTGTTCTGCTTTAAAATCCACAGCACCACTCACAAGATCAAAAACTTACAAACAAGGATATTTATCTGAGATAAAAAATATTTTGGGGGTGCACGGTAGCCAAGTGGTTAGAGCTCTGGCTTCCCAATAAGGAGGTTGTGGGTTCGACTCCCGGGTCGGACCATATCAACATCTCACGATTTCTCTGGGTGGAGTTTGCATGTTCTCCCCGTGTCACCGTGGGTTTTCTCCAGGTACTCCGGTTTCCTCCCACCTCCAAAAACATGCATGTTTAGGTTAATTGGGCATCACTGTAAATTTCCCTGAGTGAATGAATGAGAGAGTGAATGGTCGTCTGTCTAACCCTGCGGCAAGTTGGCCACTGTCCAGGGTGTTCCCCGCCTAAGGCCTAAAGTCACTGGGATAGGCTCCAGTCACCCGCGACCCCTAACGGGATTAAGCGGTAGAAAATGAATGAAAAGAAAAATATTTTGTGGTACTGTTATATAAATATCAAGACTAATTTTAGCTCAATTGTTTGTTTATATACTTTTATTCTTTAGTCTGTTCAAAATTACAAATAAAACTGAGGGTAGTACATGTGCACAGAGAGACTGGAGAACCTCCTCTAAAAATATCGGCGCCAACTATCAGCTGTCTTTTTGACATCAGACCGATACTGATATATCAAAATTCCGCAAGTATCTGCCGATACCGATATCAATACCGATATACCGCTTATCCCTACTAGAAATACTACAGTTTCCTAAATATATATATTTACAAACATGTATGTTTTGACAAACAAGATAACAAATAAAGGACTATGATAAATTTATATTTAATACAATGTTTATATCAACATTATACAACAATAATTTGGAAAACAAGAGCAGGTCCTTGAGATGTATTCATATCGATGAGGAGTTCTTGAAATCAAAAGGTTTGAGAGCCTGTTCTCTAGATTCGTGTGACTGCTTTACAACACCACCTCTGCCTGGGGAAACTCCACAGCTTCCAGTAAATCATGTGATACTGTTCTGCCAATCAGGGGGCAGCAGTGTTTACCAAGAGAGCCTAGAGCTGTGTTCTGTAGATAAGTAATGGTAGGTCTTAATATAGTAGGTCTTCAGTCTGTAAACTCTCTGTTCTTGTCTTTACAAACAAATAACACACAGATACAACATAGTGAAAAAGCCACAAACTGAACAGAATCATGCAAATACAATAAATACATATTCTTACCTGTCATACAAAATGCTGAGCCAAGAAAAGAGAGTGAGAGAATTAAAAAGAAGGGATCCATTAAAAAATAAATAAACACAAAAATATTACAATAGCTTACATGACTGTGAAAGGGACTCTGATCAACAGGAAAGCTGAAATGAGTGTTATAACCTCAGTGTAATGAAACGCCTACTGTCCCTCCCTCTCTCCTCCACTAAGACAGGTCTCAACTTGTCAGAGTTTAAATACAAACAACTCAAGCTCCACATAAAACAGACAGACGGGATGGAGAATTAGTGAGGAATTCATCTACTGCTTTGTGTGAATGTACAAGAGCAAAAACGTGTACTGTGATGCTGTTCAGTTCCATGACTTCATGTGTAACCGTGTTATGGTGTGAATATTTTTTTTTTTTTGGTTTGCTTTGAAAACTATACCTTTTCAATTGTTTAAAACCAAGCAACTACCCTGTTCTAGATTGTGGTAAGGTATTGAGTAAGCAGCATATACACACGTGTGTCTGCTATACTTCAAACTACATAATGATGTAAACATTAAATTCAATACAGTACCCATTATAAACAGCAGTGGCCAATGGTTTCTTGTAGTGTAAAGGAATTCAAGAAGATAGTTGTATAGTGCCCCTTAGTGGTTGAGTAGAAGCTTGCATTGTGAATTAGGTTATGCAGGTGACATCACAGCGTTCTAAATGTTAGGACTGACTCAGTGGCAAAAATACACATAAGTCAATGGAGAAAGACCTCAAAATACTAGCTTGATGTATCAGCCAGTTTTATTTCACTCCGTGGAAACCGTCTGACGTCTGAGTATTGGAGCTTGGGTCCATTTTTTGCATTAACCAATCAATGAGGTTACATACACCATATTACCAAAAGTATTGTCTCACCCATTCAAATGATCAGAATCAGGTGTCCTAATCACTTGGCCTGGCCACAGGTGTATAAAGTCAAGCACTCAGGCTGCAGCATGTGAAACAAGACATTTGTGAAAGAATGGGCCTCTCTCAGGAGCTCAGTGAATTCCAGCGTGGAACTGTCATAGGATGCCACTTGTGCAACAAATCCAGTTGTGAAATTTCCTCTCTCCTAAATATTCCACAGTCAACTGTCAGCTCTATTAGAACAAAATGGAAGTGTTGAGGAACAACAGCAACCACGTAAAGTGGTATGAGTAAAGGCAGGTGAGCGAATACTTTTGGTAATATAGTGTATGTACTGCAACCAACACATCAGTGGTAGGCTACGTCCAAGTAGGTCAAATTGGCTCCATAGCTCCTAGCTCCTTAAGCCAAAACCGGATGTGCGTCACCACACGCCAGGATAATTTCTGTCCGGATTGTCAGTTGAGTTAGGAACTAGTTAGGAGCTAGGAGCCTGTATGTTTCCTACCTTAGTTCCTTTAGGAACCTCTGATGCTAACTTACTGCCGGTAAGGAGCTATGAGACATCCCACAATCCATTGCGCACCGCTCCGAAAAGTAATGGACATTCATGACAATATATGATCTGTGAATCATCATCTGTGAAGAAACTAAACTTAAAGCCACAGGCTCCTTTGCATACAGAGAATCGGAGACACAGCGGCTGCTGCTGCTACAACAGCCAAAGCAAGGATTTACTGGAATATGTCTTTTCTATCACAGACTGACGGTGAGTCTGGTATATTAGGCCTATATGTATGTCTTGTTGGTTCAGTCTGTAAGTTTTATTGCAGTACGTATTTTTATTTAACATCATCAGATAAATAAGCTCTAACCGCTCACGGTAGCAGAGTGGTTAGAGCTCTGGCTTCCAAACAAGGAAGTGGGTTGGGTTCGACTCCCGAGTCGGACCATATCAACATCTCATGATCTCTCTGGGTGGAGTTTGCATGTTCTCCCTGTGTAAACGTGGGTTTTCTCCGGAGTGGGTACACCGGTTTCCTCCCACCTCCAAAAACATGTATGTTTAGGTTAATTGGGCATTACTGTAAATTTCCCCTGTGAGTGAATGAGAGAGTGAATGTTTGTCTGTCTAAACCTGCAACGAGTTGGCCACTGTCCAGGGTGTTCCCCCGCCTATGGCCCAAAGTCACTGGGATAGGCTCCAGTCACCCGCGACCCCTAACAGGATTAAGCAGTAGAAAATGAATGAATGAATCATCAGATTCATGTACAAATGTGTTGTCTTTGAAACTGTCATATTGAAAAAGTAATTAAAACAGCAGTGTAGTGGTGTGTGTTTTGTAGTCCGCTGGTGGATGTTGTAGTTTTTCATTGTTGCTGGTTAGGACGTTCGGATTCTCCAAACAGAGCTATAGGCTTCTTCTCTTAGCTGTCTAGTGCTCTTACTCTTGATCTCGTGACGACCTCCACAGATAAGGAGCTAGATAAATAATTTAATAGATTAAATAAAAATAATGTCCACGCACAATATGAGGGTATTCAATGAAGCAAGATAAAGCCAAAGCCTGGCCTATTTGGCCAATAGAAGCTTATGAATTTTCCATTTCTGTTCCACTAACGCGGTTAGTCAGAGTTGGCTCTGAGTTGCCATAGTAACAAGTGCGCAGACATAAACTTGGTGGGGATCAAGCTTATTGTCAAGATTATTTTAGCTTTGTCTCATAAAACGTCTAAAGGCCGACTTGAATCACATTTCTCCCCGCACACTTCCACAACCATCATTCTGTCTGTGCAACACAACTTATAAAGTCACTTTTTATTCACGTGGTTCAAAGAGCCGCTCTCGCTGTGGACAGACATGTCTGTAAGAGCAGATGTCAGATTCTGACGTCTGCTCTTACAGACACGTCTGTCCACAGCGAGAACAACTCTTCACTCTTTATTGGCAGTGTTTCCCAGGTTCTTCCTATCTTGTGGCCAAAAATGTGAAAGGTTAATTACACAGTTCATAATTTCTTTGATTGAGTGAAATGACAAAATTTAATGCATAAGAACTCTTGAAAAATAATAAAATTAATGAAATTAATGAAAATTAATCAAAGAAAAGAGGTAATGCTTCATTTGTGGATAAGCCAAGCCTTCTCTCTTGTGCTTTCTGGCATTGTGTTTGTTGCCTCAAAACTGCCCAGGTCAAGAAGATGACTTAGGCAGATAGTGTTTTTTGGATTATAAAAATTGTTCTGATTGGCTGAGGATACAGGCAGAAAGACAGGATGATGCAGCATTGGAAGGAGTGTAATGTTAGGCAAAAATCCCAATTTTGCCAAAAAAATGACTTAGTTATGCTATGAGGCTGACGATGATTAAAACAATGAGGGCGAGTGTCTTTTTAATCTTTAAACCAACAAAAGTTGTGTTACAGACAAGAAGGCAGCAGCACTTTTCTACTTTCTGATGCAGATTCTATGGATTCAGCCTCTTTTCATGGGGCACTAGGCTGGGGGGCATCTACTACCACGCCTAAGTGGATCTTTTATTTATTTTTTATTAATATTATTTTATAATCTATTTTTCTTGTTTCATTCATATGTTCATTCTTTGTTGTTTGATCTTTCTGCTCATGTTTTCATGATTTGGGATTTTTCTGTGATGTATGATCTGTCGATAAAAAATAACTGTTAAGGTCAAAGCCTTTGACCACACGTGAACAGGTCTGTAGTGTTGGAGAAACAAACTAAACTCTGAACATGTGAGTTTGTGAATGAGAGCTGTGTGAGCTGTTCTGAGAAAGAGCCTGAAAACTGTGTAAATTAATGAAAAATTCTGCAAATGTTTTGACCACCACAGCCTTTGTTCAGATAAATGTTTGTATCAAGCAATCAAACTAAAACAACACATTTTTTACTTTAGTGCCAGACATAAATTATTTAGTTTCATTCAATTAATTCCTATTACACAAGTAAAGGGCTGAAAAACAAAGACCCTTTTGAGTGTCACTTCCTGTAGCAAAAAAACTGAGCTCTGACAGAAGATTTCCTCACACGAACAGCAGCTCAGACATGGACCGTGAGTACCTCGTATAACATATTTTATATTGAAACTTTAGACCAAAAAAAATTCATAAATCTGGCATCTGATAGTTTTGCAATGTATGTTTTTACACACCTTCAGTCACAAAACTATTCAGAATCGAACCTTGTGAATAAAATTTTGGAGCATTCTAGTTCAAAAGTACAATTTGAGGTTAAAATCCAAACACAAAAATCATATTAATACATTTCTCAGAATATCATTCAGTTATGCTCAAATACATTACATCACTTTTAGATGTCTGATGTTACTTATGTGTTGTAGATACAGAAGTATAAAGTATTATAAATCATCACAACTGTTTCTTGCATGGACTTTAAAACATCTGGTTTTAAGCTGTTTGTACATGTTTTCCCTACGTATAATCTTTCTCCGTTTTGCTTTATGTGTATTATATGTCACTTGTTTGTTGCTTACGTATGTTTTTAGTTTCTGAGCCTGTATTTCGGACAAATAGAAAAACATGCAAAAAGAGGACGTAAATAGTTGATCATAGGGTTTGAGATTCTGCAAAGTTTGTCCTGTAGTTTTCATCTGAGAGTTAAGACCTGAAAATGTATTCACTTTAAACATTACTAAGAGGCTAAAAACTGTAAGCGCATAGATCTATTGTTGCAGTGGAAACATTTGCATATTGTGGCCGTTGTTGACATTTGTGTGAATCTGTGCAAAGATTTGTACCTTGAAGAAATATGTTCAAAAATTGTTTTGCCTATAGCATCTAAACTAGGTGTGTCAACTCAAATGGAGCTGGGAGCCGAATTGATCGGAGTCAGAGTTGTTCGAATTACTTTCTATTACATTACATTATTTTTGTATTATTGTGCAGAGTGTCCTTCTAAGAAAATTTTAGGACAAACTGTATGTACTTTGCAGCATTCCAATGCATTTTTGGTTTTATAGTTACATCTCATCAGTAGAAGCCTTTATATTTCCATAGGCTTATTTTCAATTCTGGCCTCTATATGACTCCTCTTTTGCACTTTTTACACAGAGGGCCACTAACAATAATAATAATCAGAAATCATCCTGGGGAACGTATAAAATATTCTCAGGAGCCCGCATGTTTGACACCCCTGATCTAAACTATACATTTTTTGAGCATTTTATTTTGTTTGTCCTTTACATAACTAATAGCAGTTTTTCTCAAAAGCTTGAGGCATTCTAACTGAGAATTTTTAAAAGAACTCAAACAAACTTCACTTTCTCTAATCCAAGTTTCAGCTCACACAAATTAAACAGGAAAATCAGCCAGAAAATTTGAATGATCAAAAAATATGAATGTAAATTACTTGAACATATTTGACTTGCTCCTCAAAGTTTATCCAATTTATAATTCATAGAGTTGGGGGCGAGGCACCATGTTGTCTTTAAATACCCATTTCCATCTTATTTTGACTTGACAAATCTGCAAGGTAACAGACTTTTTTGTTCCCAGCTTCTCTGAGAGTGAGTCCAGACCAGTCCCAGTTCTTCAGCGAAGAGAAAGTGCTTCTGAGCTGTGGAGACACTGTACAATGGACTGTGAAGAGGAACATCAGCATTGGAAACAACCAGGACTGTTCTAACTGGGGAGCAGATGAGAATGACCCAACATGCTCACCGATACTGTATCCCCAGGACAGTGGTCAGTACTGGTGTGAGAGGAACGGCATCTCTACAGACTCTGTAAACATCACTGTTCAAGGTAGGAAGAACTAACCTTTGCCCTGTGTAATCTTAGAAAGCAACACCCTAGTCCAGTTGCGTTTATAAGTGCAGGCGGTTTGTTAATTGAGTGGCTCGGGATGAATTTTCCCGGGCTTGTTGGGTGGAAGTGTCCTTGATCACTTGAATATATTATTTGAATATATTTCACAAAAGTTCTTAATTTGGAAGCTATCAGACAAATGTTCCAACTTGAATATTTATTTAAAAATGCTTTTGTAGATATCGCCTTTTAGCTTCCCAAACTTTGTAGCACATAGAAGAAAAATGCTGACAAGTGCTGACAGAAAAAATAACAAATAAAATTGTCAGCATTTACATTTTCATACCAATAACTTCTTTCTCTTACCCAGAAAATGACAATGTGTCAACAAGAAACTTTTAAGTAACCGACACAAGCTCAGACTGGTGCAGTGCCACCAAAGATAGCGCCCTTGTTCAAAAACTTTGCCAGTAGCGCAATGTACCTTACAGCTGTTTTAACACATTAAAATATTACCGATTTGTGTGCAAATCTAAATTTTATGTATAAATTAATGCTACACATCTTTGTGGTAACCTATTGACCAGTCACATCGCAAGACACAGCAAATTGTTGGACAGACAAGAACATAAAGTGTACTCTGAAACACTCAGTGCAAGGCAGAGATGTGCGCAAGTCTTTGGCCACGAGTCCAAGTTAAGTCTCAAGTCTTTGGCCACAAGTCCAAGTCAAGTCTCAAGTCTTTGGCCACAAGTCCAAGTGAAGTCTCAAGTCTTTGGCCACAAGTCCAAGTCAAGTCTCAAGTCTTTGGCCACAAGTCCAAGTCAAGTCTCAAGTCTTTGGCCACAAGTCCAAGTGAAGTCTCAAGTCTTTGGCCACGAGTCCAAGTTAAGTCTCAAGTCTTTGGCCGTGAGTCGAAGTCAAGTCTCAAGTCGCTACTATATATACATATTTTTGAATATGTAGTCAATTTATTCTATATATATACAAGACTAAGACATTTAATTGCCCCCGGGATGCTGCGGAAGGATTACAGGAGTTTGGCGTGAAGATGGAAACCCCTAAAAAGGAGCCGGACTGGGAGACAGCTTTGCGCACTGCAGGCTGGCACTCTCCCTGCGCAGCAGGAGCAAACATGCTCCCGCTGGTGAAATATCAACCATCGTTGAGACTCTACGCGATTCCTTGGATCAATACGTAAATGAAACTGTAAAAGACAAATAAGGTGTGTTGAATTTGACGCGAAAGACGTCAAAAAGCACAGATTTATAGTGCAATGACGATGACATGTGAACAATTTACCGGGGACGCTAATACTGAATGTCAGTTTTATGATTTTGAACATGATCTGGACTCAGAGACGAACTTGTACCAATTTACAAATGATTCTTGCAAATATTATTCTGATGCTGAATTTAATAGTGAGTTTGAAACGAATGAAACATTTTCCTTGATTCACTTTAATTCTAGGAGCATGTATTCTAATTTTGTTGACATCCAGGAATATTTAAACACGTTTTGCAATAAATTTAATATTGTAGCTTTGTCAGAGACTTGGTTGACGGAGGATAGAGGGGTTGAATTTAAGTTAGATGGTTATGAATTGTTCTATGTTAATCGGGCTATAAAAAAGGAGGTGGTGTTGCTTTATTTGTTTGTAGTGATTTGAAATGTAAACTAGTTGAGTGCATGACTGCTGCAATAAATGATTTATTTGAATGTGTAACTATTGAGATTGAAATGAAAAAGCAAAAAAATATTGTAGTCTCATGTATATATAGAACTCCAGGCTCCAGAGTAAAACTATTTATTGATGAGCTGGAAGAATTATTAGTTGGTTTGAATGATAAGAAAATGAATATAATTTGTGGAGACTTCAATATCAACCTTTTAAATGTGTCAACCGATGTCAATACTTCAAATTTTTTGGATGCCATGTACAGTAGAGGGTTTTATCCCTCTATTACTAGACCTAGTCGAGTAACCTCCAGTTGCTCCACATTGATAGATAACATTTTTGTGAATGTTGGTCTAATAGAAAACACAGTAAAAAGTGGTCTTTTGATAAACGATATAACTGACCATCTCCCAGTATTTATATCTTATTCTTGTGAAGTGAAACAAAGAAAGAATAAAAAATTAAATAGAGTTGTTAGAATAAGAAATGATAATACAGTAAACACATTTAGGGATGATCTTTCAAAAGAACAATGGGAAGATGTTTACAAGACTAACAATGTAAATGAGGCATATGAAAGTTTTTTAAAAGTTATATACAAATGTACAACAAAACCTGCCCAACTAAAATGTTAGATGAGAAAAAGAGTGTGAGGAGAAGCCCTGGTTGACAAAGGGAATATTAAAAGCATGCAAAAAAAGAACAAATTGTATCGGGATGTTATTAAATTTAAATCAGAAAATACAGAAAAACGATACAAACTTTATAAAAATAAGTTGACAACTATAAAGAGAAATGTAAGAAAAGATTATTATTCCAAGATGCTGTCGAAAAATAAGAGTAACATAAAAGAAACATGGAAAGTCTTGCGTGATGTTATGGGCAAGAATAAAATAACGCATGATCAACCATCTTATTTAATTAATGATGAAAATAAAGAAATAGATGCGACACAAATGGCAAATGAATTTAATTCCTATTTGTGAATGTTGGACCAAATCTTGCCAAAGCTATTCAATCAAATGATGAAGAGAATTGGAAAAATGAAAGTAAAGTTATGCATTCACTTTATCTTGGGGAAGTGAGTGAGACTGAAGTTGTTGCCACTGTCTCCAAAATGAAAAGTAAGAAATCTTGTGACTGTGATGGCTTAGATATGTTTATTGTAAAAAAAACTATTGATTGTATTGCTAAGCCATTAAAATATATCATCAATCTTTCTTTTAAAACTGGTATTTTCCCAGACAAAATGAAGATGGCAAAAATAATACCTCTTTTTAAATCGGGTGATAAGCACAGCCTCACGAATTATCGACCCATATCCTTGCTCTCTCAGTTTTCCAAAGTTCTTGAAAAATGTTTTGTTGAAAAGCTTGATAATTTCATAGAAAAATATTCCCTTTTAAATGACAATCAGTTTGGTTTTCGAAGTAATCATTCAACAGCTTTAGCATTAACGAAAATAATTGAAGATATAACTACAGAATTAGACAACAAAAATTACACAGTTGGTGTTTTTATTGATCTCAAAAAGGCATTCGACACAATTGATCATAGAATTTTACTCTCAAAACTACAATCATTTGGAATTAGAGGTGTTGTTTTAAAATGGGTTGCCAGTTATTTAGAAAACCGTCAGCAGTATGTGGACTATGCAGGACATTTATCAAGATCCCAAAATATTCAGTGCGGAGTTCCACAAGGCTCTGTATTAGGACCTAAGTTTTTTGTCTTGTATATTAATGATCTCTGCAATGTGTCAAAACTATTACGATTTGCTCTTTTTGCAGATGATACCAATTTCTTTTGTTCTGGGAAAGATTTGCAATTATTGACTAAAACCATTGAACAGGAGATGGTCTTACTTCAGAAATGGTTTGCTGCAAACAAGCTTTCGCTAAATTTAAGCAAAACCAAATTTATGCTATTTACTAACCAAAAATGCACAAGAAATGTTGAATTGTTTTTTAATGGAATTAATATTGAAAGAGTGTATGAATTCAGATTCTTGGGCGTTATTATTGATGAAAATTTAAAATGGAAGCAGCACATTACTTATATAAAAAAGAAAGTTTGTAAAAATCTGGCTGTGTTGAACAAAGTGAAGTTTTTGTTAAATCATGAGGCAATGCGAATTTTGTATTGCTCAATAATTCTGCCATATTTTTTGTATTGTGTAGAAGTCTGGGGAAATTCATACCATTGTAATTTAATGCCTTTAGTTGTTTTGCAAAAAAGAGCCTTAAGAATTTTGCACAGGGTTTCTCCAAAAGAACATACCTCAAGTCTGTTTTTGAAATCGAGGTTATTAAAATTAAAAGATATAATTGTCTTACAAACAGTGTTAATAGTGTACAAAGCAAAACATTGTTTATTACCTCGAAGCTTGCAAATTCTTTTGTAAATAATGAGAGTAGCAGAAGGAAATGGGATTTTAAGTTGCCTTTTGCAAGAACAACACTAAAACAAATGTGTATTTCTTTTGCTGGTGTTAAGCACTGGAATTCGTTGGACAATGAACTAAAAAAATGTTCTAATATTTTTCAATTTAAGTATAAATGTAAACAAAACCTGATACAGTTATACTAAAAGAATGTATTAAAAATGTAAATTGTGTTTGATGACATGACAACAATGTTTATGTAAGTGGTCATCTGTTTATATATTTTTCTAAAACAGAATGGGGTGGGGATAAATAAGACTTGTGTCTTCATCCTACTCCTGTTCTTGTGGAATATGTTTTTTTACATTGCCACTTAAAAGAACAAATAAAATGAAATGAAATGAAATATATATACTGTATATTCGCCATGGCAACGCATTGACTTGTATTGTTCACGAGTCTTAAATCACGAGTCCAAGTAAAGTCTCGAGTCTTTAGGGTTCGAGTCCAAGTCGAGTCCCGAGTCTCAGAGAGTAGGGACTTACAGTAAGTCGGACTCGAGTCAGAGTCCGAGTCCCAAGTCCCCATCTCTGGTGCAAGGTGACTGAGTTCGTAGCACTTACAGTTTACAACATGAAGACATCTGGTTCAATTACTGCATCCTCCATTTCCACCTTGAAATGAAGTGCTTTGAAAAAGGCGGTAAAGCGATATATAGAATAAAGTAGTGAATTATGTCACTACATCGGTTTTAATTGTACTGAATCATTTGACACAACTAATGTGTCAGCACAGTCACTGTTTTTAAAACTAGACATGTTGTGTTGTTCTTAATTAGACACACAGTGTTAAAATTGTTGCTTTTTCTTGTTTTAACACATGCTGTAAACTGAATGAAAACAGTGATGTATTGTTAGTATAACACATGTCAGATGCAGAGATTTGACAGAAAAAATAACAGAAAAAAAAATACAACAAAACAAACAACTGCACAACATGATCCTATATGAAAATAGTTACCGAATGTTCCACAGTGACCAAGCAACAATACTGATGATTATCTCATATCAAACACAAACACAAAATCTAGAAGAAGAAAGTTCACTTTTGACCTCCTGTTTTCTTCCTCTCTGCAAGTTTGCAATTTGGTATGATTCATGAAATTATATATATATTTTTTGCAACATCAATAATCTACATCAGGGGTGGAGAACCAGAGGCTCGCAAGCCAATCCGAGTGTGGCTTTTTGGCTCATTCAGAGTGTGGCTTTTTGGCTCATTCAGAGTGTGGCTTTTTGGCTCATTCAGAAACATTTGTACCTCCACATGCGCTCTCCCTCTCCCTTATTTTTATACAAATTTGCCTCATATACACGGAGAAAAGGTCCAATAAATACAGTGAAATAAAACAAAAATAACAGCAGCGCAAATGGTACGGAAAGGCGCAACGCAGAAATTTTCAAAGCAATTTTTATTTTTTGCCTGAGAGTGACATAAAACAGAAGTTTACACACTGCCCTGACTAAAGTGTGGGCAGCAGTGTTTTCTCTGCTCTGACCACACAGGACAGCCTTGTCAGGTCTGACTGACACTCCTAAAGCTGCATCTGAGGCTGGGGCTGGGCCCCTAAATCTGGTCCCTCATTTGAGGCATTTTTTTCAACTGCCTCATGTCTTTTTAATTATAGTAAAATTACATCAGACAATAGAAATATCACATCTAAAACTCATTAAAATACAGGAAATAAATGCAGGTTTAGAATTTTTAAAAAATTATCTCCAGGCCCCCCTGAATTACAGCAACATCTTGTTATATTCAAACAGCATATTTGTATCTAAGGGTTTGTGGATCTAAGGGTCTGTGTTATAAACTCATATGAAATGTACATTAATTTTGCCCCCTGGTGGTCGATTCATGGTGCGGCTTTTCAAGGATGATGGCAGAAAGATTCGTCTCTCTGGGTCTCTGACCAGTTCGCCACCCCTGATCTACATAATCTACATTTTAAGCAATATTGAAAATAAAATCCTGAGTCTTAGTGCAGCTGCAGCAGAAGACCCTGTCATCCCCCAAAATGAGTCATTTGCTGACTGTTAGTCATTCACTACAGTATATTTTCATTATTTTAACTGTTAGAAATGGTTACAAATTTTCTATGTCAGTTGGGTTTTATCATCATATGAGTTAAATAGTCAGCTAAGAAAGTTTTATAACGTTTATTTTTGTTAGAGTCACGTACTCTAAGTATGTATGAAGTAAGTTTTCTTTATATGGCACCTTTCACAGATAATAATCAATAAGTAATTCAAAATTAAGTAGACCAAATTACAACAAGGGGAAATTCAGGTTTAAATCACCTGCAGCTCTACACACTGCAGTGCTACCAGCAGTGCCTTTACGTGACCTCAATATTTTTTTGTTCTGAGGGTTTGCTAAAGTTTATTAACAGTCAAATATTGTGTTTTCACAAATGTTTCCCACATAGTTAACTTAAAATAAACACATTTAAAAGTAAATGATAAATAAAGCATTCCCTGTTGTTTATCCTCCTAGGTGTTGCCATAGTCAGACTTAACATATGTGTAAAAGAAAAGCTGTGGGTAGCGCATCATGGATCTTCATGTGTAAAACAATAGAATACCCGGTCAGGTTCTCATTGGAGATAGTGGGTGAAAGTTTCTTTTACAAATAAAATAGAAAATGCCAAAATGAAGAGGCAAAACAACTCCAAGACACTCTTAACGGTAATGAAAAAGCCTTTATTAGTACATGGCTATTATTTAAAAAAACGCACCATATGTGTGTTTACCCATAGACATATAATTCATGTGTTACCTCTCTCTTCTCTCTATTGCTCTCTCTCTCTCTCTCTCTCTCTCAGACAGAGGAGTGATTCTGCAGGTTCCTGTTCTCCCTGTGCCTCTGGACAAACTGTCTCTCTGACCTGTCGACATCACAATGACTCCGCCCTCTCAGCTTGTTTCTATAGAGACAGACAGTACCTGTCAGAGCAGCCTACAGGACGCCTGACCCTCCAGCAGGTGACACAGTCTGATGAAGGCCTGTACCGGTGTGAGATCAGAGGAGAGAAGTCACAGCCCAGTCCACTCCGGGTCAGAGCAGGTTAAACACATTTTACTTTTGTTTTGATTTATTGATGTTCTGAATCTTTTGATCTAATTGGACATTGCACTTTTGCAGATGAGACACTTGTAAACTCAACTCCTCCAACAGTGCAGCCTTCTACCCAGCATACTGCCCCTCCTGCAGGATCTTCATCTCTGCTCCTGGGTTTAATCGTGGGATCGTCCTTCTGATTCTCCTGATTCTCCTGATCCTGGTGTTTATAGTGAGACGTTACCAAAAAAAGACAGGTCAGTGCTCATGATGCAACACATTCATTAGGTCACCTGCAGGAGATTTTCTATTCCAATCAACTGCAATCTGATTATATATACACGATGAAATCTATATATCTAAACTCAAGGAAAAAGAAACGCAACACTCAGTTTTCTGAGATTTTGGGGGGCAGAACAATTTTCTTTTTGAGATCCGCCTGTTTCATATGAACCCTACATCCATTTCTAATCCTCAGACCAACTCTTGTGGCATTTACACATTTTCGAGTCCAATAACACAACCAAAACAGTAGAGCAACCCTAAAAACAGCCCTGGACATTAGTCAGCCCCAGCCCAATCCATAATATGCGGCAATACATTCTAAATGTTAAAGATTTGTTTTTCCTACTTAAAATACAGTACATAAAGGCTAAAATGTGAATAATAGTGCATGGGTACAATGTTTGAGCATACATTTTCTCTCTGGTCCGGGGGTTTGGGGCCCTCCCCCAAGAAAATTTTGAGAAAACAGGTGCAATTTCCTGTAATTTGGTGAGTTTTAGACTTGTTTTTATAGATTAAGATAACCTGAAATGAGTAGACTTATTATTAAACTATCAGCAGGTCAGCAAGTTTGCATTTGGTGCCCCTGGTGGTTGGTTTATAAGACAATAATTAAGAGGCCATTTATAGAATTCAAAGTATATAAACAAACTAAATAGTAGCTTTGAAGACAGGAGGGTCTGAAAATGTCAAAACTAGATATAATTTCCTTTAATGTGTTTAAAGGCAAATTCAGTATTTTACTAAAGTTAGTTTATGTGTTAGTTTGTCCCATAATATGTTTACACTTCTCACAAAGATTCACAGCTTTTGTGCATTTCTATTTTCTGTTTGGTGTATTTCTCAGTGGGCCCCAGCCCTCTTTGTCCCCTGCTCTCTTGCCTGTGCCCCGCCCCTGCTCTCTCTCTCTCTCCAGTGCGCACGAAACACAGGCACCTGACGAGCTGCATCCTCGCACTTGTGAACGGTCACAGAAATCCTAATGTTGAAAACTTTAGTCAGAAACAAATAAACTCATGCTTAGTGTTTTAAAATAGACACAATTCACCTTCAAAGTCTACAGAAATCCGCCGTACCTCGCCGCGATAAATTCGTTGCAGTAATTTACATGACTAAGAGACGTGTGGGTCTGCTGTTTATGCTCGTAACTTTGTGAATATTCGTCATATTGGCGCGAAATAAAGACTGGCTAACAGCTTATGAGACGTAGAACACATTGATTTTCCGTTATTTGCTGTTAATGATCAGACGAATGTGCAGACGTCTGTCACTCAGTGGCCGGGGCTGACGCTCCTCTCATCACCATGCTCTCTCCACACGTTTACAGCCACTGTCTGTACTATGGCCGGGTCTGTGCTCTCTGACTGTCTGTCTTGCTTTCCCTCTCAACTTCTAACATGCATCCGTCTTCTCCCTGGCTGCCGCGCTGCGCAGCTGTGTGGATGTGGCTGCTGCTCCATGATCAGCTGTTTAAAAAAAAGTACAGAGGCCACCGGCCCATGGAGCGAGCGGCCGTTCTGTGCTTCTCCAGAATGCACCTATGGCAGTCCGCCCTGGTTGGGGGTAAGCACTGATCCAACATATGGCCAATATGGTCGAATACAGGTCAGCATGGAGGCGATTACGGATGGTTCTGGCCAACACTGGCCTGTGGTGTGTCACAATAGTCTCGACTGTAGACCTGGTGGCGGCTGAACCTGTCCCGGAGATATGCGGGGCGGTTGGCGCGGTCTTGTGCAGCGGTCGTTACACGGGGCCACCAGTACGAGGGCGGTCGTTAAAGGAACCAGTGGCTTGGTATCGCTCCACAAGACGACTAATGGTAGAGCGGTGACTCCAAACACCTTGGAGACACAAGACAACACTGTCCAGCTTGGAGCAGCCAATAGCTCCATCCCTCTGGTTGGACAATCGTGAAGAAGTGTGTTTTTGCCTTCATTCTGGTGCCTTTTATAGAGAAGACTTGAGCACAGTTAACCAGCGGTAAAAGTCAACTCTGAGTTTCAATCATGAGTTTGTGTGAATAAACGACCCTGTAATACACTCTTTATTGTTCTCACAATCAGTCAAGCCAAACCAAGAAGTTTGTTCACCTGTCTTCAGCTTACTGTGGACTGAAAGCATGGTGCTAACCTGTTTTTCCAAATGTACTCGTTTTCTAAGGAATTTTTGAAAATTAAAATGTTGCGTTTCTTTTTTCCTTGAGTATATAATAAAATGTAAGGTAAGTGTTGCATCCAAACTATGGCCTAAGGGTCAAATACAAGCCTCCGATGTAAGTTTGGTAAGATTTAAGTTGTGCCTCATATGCTGAAAGTGTGGTATTTTATGGGAGGTTTTGTACTTTTTTTTTTCTACCATAAACTAAATAGCAAAACAAATTCTTGGCCTTCTAAAATCTATTCTTCAGGAAGAAAATAACCCAAAGAACAATCAGAAACGAGAACAGAAATAGTGCAGTTTAAAATATTAGTAATAATGCATAAAAATCTCCTTTTCAAACTTCTACATTATTACATGCAAAACATCTCACAAAAAAAATTGCAAACAGAGCTTCGGCTTTCCTAAAACAACAAACAAATTTCGCTCAGGCAAGTGATTTCAGTATACTTAAAGAATGTCAGCATATGTCAGACAGAAAACCACACACAACACAGCTTGTGCAAGAAGTATGCATATGACATCAAATCTGCCCACAAATTGTTCTCTTCTTGTGTAGTGTTTGAATTTCTAGATTAAAAAAGATATAAGGAAAAGGTGGTTAACCAAAAAGTGAACGGGTCTCAAGAAGCAAACTATGACAGGTTGAACTACTCATTTCACTAAAACGAAACGCGTAAACGTATTTTCAAACTTTTCTTCTTTACTTGCTTCATGTAACAGTATTATATATATTTGCAACAGGTATTAATCTACCAATTCTCTACCAAATGACTGAAAACCGTAAAAACCCTTCATATGCACTTTTAATGAAAATGAGTTTCGGATCTGAGAAAGACTGAATCAATGAGAAATGTTCTTTATGTTCTGACCACAGTTTTTGTTTTTTGTTCAGATAAAACAAGTGCTCAAACAACACCAAGTTTCAAAAAAGCGTCAAAACAATTGTGTAAAACTGTAATGGACTTAGTTCATAAAATTGATTACTAGGCTACATGAGGCTTCATGTGATTATTATTATTTTCTTTATTGAATATGTTGTTGGCCTGAAGACGATACCTGTCCAGAGGAGGCAGAAGCTGACGACATCACATACAGCCACATATTACATCAGCAGCAGAGATCACCAATCAAACGCACAGGTCAGAACACTGCTGTTGGTTTTTGTGCAGTATTTGTATTTTTGTATCATCTTGCTTGTTTATCCTCGAATGTGATGTTTACAGCTTTTGCTTTTGCAAGAATGAGACATTAAACAGAAGTTTAGACAGTGACCTGACTAAAGTTTATGCAGCAGTGTTTTTTCTGCTCTGATCACACAGGACAGTCCTGAGCCCAGTTTTACAGGGGTAGAGAAGCTAAGGGAGCACCTGGGGCTATTTTTTAACTGCCTCATGTTTTTTTAATTATAGTGATATTACATCACATAATAAGAAAAAAAAGCAGGAAATTGCATTGAATTTTAAAAAAATTCTACTGGGGGACAGCCCCATAACTCCCTTTCCTTTAAGAGTTATCTAAATCCAGCTGCTAAATGTCAAGACACACTAGGTAATTTCTTACTTCAAACTTTGCAAACTTAAATAGCCTGATTGTAGGAAATATAAACATAACAATAGCCTTATTTTATTTAAAAAGAAAAAGATTGTGCTTTTAGTCAAATCATTTTGGACCTCGACATGTTCAAAATCCTGTGTACGGACCTGTACAAAATATCTTTAATCTAAGCTTAATGTGATTTCAGTTGTGTCACAAGATATTATGTCACAGATAATGGTAAACAAATATGTCCTGATTTTAACAGATGTGTGTGAGTAGAAAAGTTTAAAAAGTACTTGTACAGAACAGAATATTGCTTAGAGTAATCTAACACATTAAATATTAGCCTAAAATAAAAAACAGAAGTCCACACTGCTCACAAGTAAATGTTTTAGGCAGAAGATTGTTCTGGTCAGTGTTTTTTACCACTTGTGATTGGCCAGTTTGTAGAGTTGCAGAAACAAGATGAAGATAATAATGTGAGCATGTGAGTTTAGCAAATGAGAACTGGTGTATCCTGAGGAAAAGCCTGAAAACTGTAATGAAAAACATTTTGAATGTTTTACTACCTCTGTTCAATAAATGTTTACAACAAATGATAAAACTAAAGTTTAAAACACATGTTAAACGAACAAACTGCATAAACATCAAAACAAAAATGGTGATGCTGAAGAGATTGCAATTTTATTGAGTGAATTTTTATAAAACAATCTTTGTATGTTTTAATATATTGTGATATTGCATATGCATATGTTCCAACAAAAACACTCTTTGACAGTTGGTGGTTTGCAAAGCCCATCTGAGTGGAACAGACTGTGGTTAATAAAAACTTGATGCTGCATGCGTGCATCACTTTTAAAAAATAAACATTAAAGCTTGTGGTTCTTGCTTTACACCTCCTTGACCATTTCCTGTGCGTGTTTAAGCCGGCTAAAGGGAAATGTGTGAGGTTGTGGTTTTTCATACCAAATACAAATTCTGTTTTACCTCACATAAACTAGAGCAGAGTTCTCCAGAGTTTACAAAACAATTAACAGCAAGCTGCTCCAGTTTGTTTTTGCAGTACAATAACAGAGTTAATATTACATGAACAACTACTCATTTATTAGCAGACAAGGCAAAGCAAAAGGATAGATGTTTGTAATGTCGATAAGAAATAAAACAAATTTGAATTATTTGTTGTAATATGTATTATGTGTAATAATAATTTAAAAATCTCCCATGCAGGTTAGAAGCCTCTGAACTATACTGTACAAGCTATAGGCCTACATGATCATGCTTTACAAAAGTGGTCACATATTATGCAAAATGATTTTAAGTATTATACAAAAATTGGTTTCAAAGGTTCAGTTTTACACACAAAGATATACATTATAATTTTAATGTTTTGGCACACATTTTAAAACCACTCTGCTAGGGCTGGGTATTGCCAAGAGCCTCCCGATGCGATACGTATCCCGATACAGAGTCACAAAACGACAGGTATCCCGATAAATGTATATCCTGGTTAACTCTCCTCAATGTGTCACGTATCAAGATATATAAAAAAAAAAAATCATAAAAATCTGCCAAATAGGTATCTTTAATCAGGCAGGAAAAAAATACATTGCATTGATATTTTTTTTTATCCACAATGTACATAATAAAAGTATGTTTCTGAGTATAACCATCTCTTAAGTCAGTGTCAAAAATGTAAATTTGATTATGTAGAATAACAAAATGCACAGGAATTGTATTTTCATTTTATGTTAGATACGAGTGTCCTACAAATAAGTCATTTTTCAGCTCAATAGTTTCATCCTTCTAGCTGCAGTCCAGGTTCATAAGGGTAAATTATGAGTTTAAGCATCCCGATACGCCTCTCTGTATCGATACACGTATTGCCAATGAGTTTGTCATGATGCATCCCGATATCGATACATTGAGTTCAGCCTTACACTCTGCTTGTATTTGCACCAGTCTATATTCATTTTCTACGGCGCTCCATAGTACTCACGAAAAAAAAAATATTTATCTCGTAATTACGAGATAAGATCTCGTAATTACGAGATAACTTTCTCGTAATTATGAGATAGTTTTCTCGTAATTACGAGATAATTTTCTCGTAATTACGAGATAATTTAAATGGCTTTTCCCACATTCTGTATACCCACACGCTTCGTATAGGCTAAGCTAGTGACTTTATCCACAACTAGTAGTCTTTTCTGTGCTAGCTTGATGTTTCTAAATAGCTAAGATGTACTTGTGGATTTCGTTATGTTAAATTAAGTGCCTGTGGTCTTCACTGCAATGTTTACGGTCGACAAAAAGTATGAAAATAGCTAATAACGTGACTGTCAATTCACGCTACAGTTAGCATGCTATTATAAAGACGGCCAGTGTGTGGAGCTGTTCACCCACCAGAAAGAAGCTAGTGGTAATCGGCAGGTTTTTAAATAAAACTCGATCTTCTTGACTGTTGACAGTCAGTCTCACTCATCCTTAGAAATGTGCGGCAGTTTTTCTGTGGCTCCAGCGTCTGGTTTTCAATTTATTTGGCCATAAAGGAGAGAAGTGCTGCAACAGACTTGCAACATAC
This sequence comes from Mugilogobius chulae, assembly GCA_038363315.1. NCBI lineage: Eukaryota > Metazoa > Chordata > Actinopteri > Gobiiformes > Gobiidae > Mugilogobius > Mugilogobius chulae. Next base: position 26,289,231 of record CM076404.1, on the reverse strand, counting down.
GGGCATTTTTGCAGTACCCACCCACTCTGGGTGATCCATGCGGAAGTGTAGCAAATGTGCAGCATTTCTCTTCTTTTTGGCCAAATAAATTGAAAACTAGACGCTGGAGCCACAGAAAAACTGCCGCACATTTCTAAGGATGAGTGGGACTGACTGTCAACAGTCAAGAAGATCGAGTTTTATTTAAAAAACCTGCCGATTACCACTAGCTTCTTTCTGGTGGGTGAACAGCTCCACACACTGGCCGTCTTTATAATAGCATGCTAACTGTAGCGTGAGTTGACAGTCACGTTATTGGCTATTTTCATACTTTTTGTCAACCGTAAACATTGCAGTGAAGACCACAGACACTTAATTTAACATAACGAAATCCACAAGCACATCTTAGCTATTTAGAAACATCAAGCTAGCACAGAAAAGACTACTCGTTGTGGATAAAGTCACTAGCTTAGCCTATACGAAGCGTGTGGATATACAGAATGTGGGAAAAGCCTTTTAAATTATCTCGTAATTACGAGAAAATTATCTCGTAATTACGAGAAAACTATCTCGTAATTACGAGAAAGTTATCTCGTAATTACGAGATCTTATCTCGTAATTACGAGATAAATATATTTTTTTTCGTGAGTACTATGGAGCGCCGTAATTTTCAAGGCTTAACTCTAAAATTAAAACTAGGGATGCACCGATCCAATACTGTGATCAGATATCGGTGCTGATCTAAGAAATTTTGGCTGTGTTTCACTGGAAAGGCCCATGTCATTTTTAGACTATGTGATGTCAGCTTGTAATGTCTACTCAAAACTAAGCACTAACACCGTGCACAGATAACTACGATAGGAGCACATAAAAACACTCACACATCGACACACACACGCCATCACTAGAGTATTTTGTGTCAACCTCAAGCTGAATTCCTTAGCAGTAGAGCTTTAGCTGCTCAGATACCTCCGCCTGTTTGTTCTGTCTCTAAAAATGAAATAAAACTGAAACACATCCATGTCCAACTGGAAGTTTCCAGAAGCTTAGACAAAGGAAATCATTTGCTAATGCTGCTCCGGTGTGCTGCTGGTCATGCTGAATCATGATTGGTCAGTCACAACAGGAAAGAAAAACTTTTGTTTTTAAGACTAAATTATTACTTGTTGACTGTTAAAGTAAAATGGTGCCACTAATGGTGCCTCTAATAACCAATGTACATTTGCAAAACATTTTCTCACTCCCCTAGATTGAATAACATTTTCTCACTCCCCTAGATTGAATAACATTTTCTCACTCCCCTAGATTGAATAACATTTTCTCACTCCCCTAGATTGAATAAATAAACACCAGACAGTGTAACAAATGTTCAGTTTGGAAATGTATCTTCACTGTCTGTCAGTCTTTCTCTGTTTATTTGTTTATTAACTTGTTCATTTATTAAGTTTTTATCAGGAAAATGTGTAATATTCTTTAACTGAACATTTCAGAGAATCTGGAGAGTCCTGTTTATTCCACTGTGAAAACTGATGATGTCTGCTACTCCTCCATCACCATCAACCAGACCAGAGGTAAGACCAGAACTAAATCAGGATTAAAGGAACTAAGCAAACACTGAACCGGAACTAAAACAAAGTACTGAATCAGGATTAAATCAGAACTATACCAGAATTTAGGCATAACTGAACCCGAATTATTCTTGTTTTCCAGGTAAACGAATCAAGAACAGAGGTGAGTCATTTTACTAACATAAATTCCTGTAAAGAATATTTAATTTTGAAATGTATAACTTGCTGTACAGGTTATTTATCTAAATGGAAAATGTGTAGATTTCTCACATTTTTGTTTTTCAGAGAATGAGGACTGTTCCATTTATTCCACTGTGAAAACTGAAGACGTCTGTTACTCCTCCGTCAACATCAACCAGACCAGAGGTAAGACCAGGACCTAACAAGCACTGAACCAGGTACTTGGGCTACAAATAATATAGATAGATTGAGCTTCCTGGTTGGATATGGTCAGACATGTGTTGAAGTTCTAAAACCAGCGGAGGTAATTCACACATTCACATGAAAGGTAATTTCACAGTTTTTACACACACGTTTACAGTGTTATTAATACATCATTAGGCCTTAAGACATGAATGTGTTCAATTCTATGAATATCAGAAACAAACATCAGGTGTACAAATTTGGTTTTCTTCATGTTTGAGAATGTCAGAAGAATGCCAGATGGTGGGCAATAGATAGTTTCCCCTAATAATAACATTGCCATAATATTCATCCATTTAAAATCTGGTCATTTCTGCAGGTGACAAGATCCATTAATGTGATGCTAATGCTATAAACCAGGGCTGTTCAATTACATTTACCAGTAGGCCAGAATTTTAGGAGAGCTATGGTCTGAGGGCCAAACTACAAAACCAAATTAAAAGAGTGTTTTATATTCAATATCCACAAAATATTAGTATTACTATTTCCTAGAAATCTACTTTATATTTGTCATAGGCAGAGGTTCAAACCAAGACTAAAACTTTAAACTACACCTTAAACAAGGCTAGACCACAAAATTTGAGTTGTGACTAAATCAGGACTATAAGATCTTGATTGTTTAAATGGGGCAACAGAATCTGAATCAAGTGATACCAAAGGCTACCAAAAAATAGGGATAACTTTAGCAAAGGGCACTAAAAACAACAAACTCAGCTTATCAAGTAAAATAGTCCCAGTCTTTCATATTTCATCAAGCTGGGCCAAAACACAGTGCTAGTGGGCCGCATTTGGTCCCTGGGCCGAATTGTGCTTATTTTGATAGTGTATTTCTTTATGTGACTCCAATTTGCCAAAAAATGGATTAAATGCCAAGTCATAATTGTGTTTACTACTGTAAACAAGAGCCAAAATCATTGTCAGTTATAATAGTTCACGAGAACATCTTTTTTAAATTAAAAAGTCAGTTGCCTTTGTTTTGATGACATATATGGAGAATGTTCTAGAACTGAAATTGTCAAATCATACACTTGTCTGATGTAAAACTTCAAAGAAATATTTACTTACCACAGGGTTATACTGCTAAATCCGTCAAATTTAGAGACTTGACAACATGCACGTTGGCGCCCTCTGCAGGTGGAAATGAGCACCTAGATTGATTAACCCTAAACACTAAAAATGACCAAAGTGTTTCTCAATAGAACTAAACAAAATGCTAAATACAGTACAAATAAAGGCATATAATCAATACATAGTTACAAAATACTACATCACACACTGAGTAAAGATAGCATTATTAAACCACACAATTATTGTATATGTGAGAATAATTTCAATGTTTTGTAATTTAATTTTCATGTTTATTTATTTTTTTATTATTTTTTTTTCAGATCCAGTCAAGAGAACAAAGGAAAAACTCCCAAAACAAAAGGATTCAAGTACCTACGCACAGATCAGAGTTCGGACTAAGTAAACCAGCTTCAGAACTAAGTTCCAGACTTTACAAATCAGACAGTTTTATATATTTGACTGATGTGTTCTTGGTTTAATACTTGTTAGATTCTTATCTGTTTCTTGACACAATATGGACTATTTTTGCTTTGCATACTCATGTAAATTCAATTTTTTTTTTTTATTTATATTTTTATGTTTTTAGCTACAAAGTATTGAGTACATAAGAAATAAATAAATACTGTTCTTTTACTTATACTCTCACTTATAATTATCATTAACATTAAACTAATGAATGAATTGATTATCAGATGCTATTATTGACTTTTTTCATAATATATTGCCGTTTTTCTCAATCCCCTTTGTCACACTTGTCTAATCTCAATGACAATTTGTACTGAGTTACCTTTTTCGCAGAGCTTCTCTTTTCCTAAACAGAACTTATGAAAAATACAAAGAAATTAGTGCTGTCAAGCAATTAAAAAATTGAAGAGATTCATTAATTATGATCTGTAATTAATTAATCTAATTAATCTATTTTTAATCTCACCTAAAAATTGTTGAGAAAAACTCAATTTAAGTGTTTTTGTTTTGTTTTTATTCAATTTAATTAATTACATTATTGTTGCAGATGTAAATATTAATATATTGTAAACAATGAAGACTTTAGGAAGTGTTTTGTTGCTAAGTTGTCAATAATAATAATGAATATACAGATAATGAAGTTAAAGATTACAAAATAGATTAATGCGATTAAAAAATGTCTGTAATTAATTAATCTCAATTAATGCACTAATTTGACACCTCTAAAAAATGTAAGCAGAGTTAAAGTATTAGTATTAATAATGATGTGTATAACCGTTAACTTGTTTTTGACAATTCTTATACCAAGGAAATTACAAGATTTTTGATGCCTTTTTCACCTTATTTTGCCCCGGCCACTTTTGTTGGCAGTGCACATTCTGTTTAGCCTGTAGAATGCTGGGTTTATTTTAACTCTTAACAGGAAGCGTACTGCCATCAAAAGTGAGCAAGGCAGAAAAAGGTGAGTAGGTCAAGTCAAATTTTCAATGCAAGGTATTGCCTTAGGTTTTTATTGTGATTGTGGTCTTGCTGCATTAAAATAGGCCACCAAGACAAAATTCACACCAATAAAAATAAAAAATTGCATAAAACACAACAAAAATAACATTAAAAAGATGCCATCTCATACCTCAGCTCAAATTTTCTTATATTCAAGTGACTTTTGCATTCCAAACAACTGAGTCATTAATTGAAAGAGTAATTGTCCATTTAATTGATTACCAAATTAATCATTAACTGCAGCTCTAATAGACAATAAAATCACAGATTTTTAACCATTCTATTGCTAAAATAATTTTAAATAAAAAATGGCCTGTGATTCATAAAAATGCTCATCATCTCAAAAAATCCTATAGCACTTTCTATAGTGCTATAGGACAATATTATTTAATCTACTAAAAAAAACAAATAGGTCTTTGGTGTGTAATATTATGACAAGAGCAATAAAAGCAGAGCAGGAGAATCTAAAATCAGCCATATCAGATTAGTGCAAGAGACAGAACCACATCATGGACTGGAAGAATGCCGGGATCACCTGTGCTGAAAGTAAGAAATACCACCGCTGGGTCAGGGAGGCCATCGACATCTCCAAAACGAGGACCTAACAGCATAAATCGTGACGAGGTAGTTTACACCATATCACACACTATCCTGGAGACAGCAGGGGGCGCACGTTCCTCCTATTTTCTGGCAAACCTATTAACCTACTATTCTGTAAAAATGCAGTGTGACTTGGCTATGAACAAATGTGGTGTCATAAGGCTTGATGGTGGGCACATTCAGTTTTTCCCATTATTACCGTTGTACTTTGACATGAAATATTTAACAGTGAATGTTACAAATTTTCACTCTGGTAACTGAGACCCATTTACTTTTTTATTGCAACAAAGTAACAGCATTTAAACTATCTAGACAAAACAACAATACCAAAAATATAACAACATACTACCAAACGTTCAGCTTGTGATTAAACCATGTGATGTCATGTTGTTGACTTAATGTGTCCCAGCAGGTTTTTTATAACATAAGCCTACAAGCCAGACAAGTGTGTCAACAACATGACAACAAGGCACACGCTGTACACTTTCACAATTGCAAATTATCAAATCCTATGATCTTACTCTTGCTAACTACATTCCTTCTGGAGGGCCGTCCCATTTGTCTTGATAAATTCGTTTTTGTTCAATATCTGAAAAAAACAAACCATGAAACACCTGGAAAGGCTTTCATTTATAGTCAAAGCAGTCATTCTGGGATGAATCAGACTCAGTTTCTACTCTAAAGTTGCAAGTAAAATAAAAATCCCCAGAAATTCAAAAATTTGAATAGGACTTTCGTATTAGCTCTGCCTCAATTATTTTCAGTTTTTGAAGAGGAATGGTCAAATCTAGTGTCATTTAGGTCTCAGTTGTCAACACCAACTTTACCAATCCTTATATGTACCTCAAAAAATGTGGCAGAAACAAGATTATGTTTTTCTTTCATGAGGAGCTGACGTTCTGTGCACACAGTCATTTATAATTATACACATATAATTTAATGTCTATGATTATAGTAACTAGAGGCAGGGTGGGGCCTGTTGTCGTGGCAGTTGCAGCTGCCATCTTTCAAGTAAAGAAGGAGCGAGATTTTAATTGAAAGTAAAATAATGTAAAAACAAGGTTACATATTTTTACCTTTCCTTTTTTTCTTGTAATAAGACAGTCGTAATAAGCTGAGTGCTCATTTACCTTATGGTGGCAGGACAAAGGAAGTGTTTCTTATTACAAGAAAAAGAAAAGTTAAAACTGCGATGTTGACAAGGTTACATAATTCATTGATTTTTGACAAAAATATAAAATAACTTAAAATCAAATTTCACCCAGCACAAATCTCATGTTAATTTATCTGTTCAGGTGGGAAATTAGTCTGGAATGTCCTGACTACATCTAATAATGTCCCGTTTGTTCACTGAAGGCCACTAAGTTCATCTGTTGTAGTTGTTAGCATTGTGGCTAACTGCTGTTAGCATACTGACACATCTCGCTGTGAAAAAAGCTTAAAACACATCGTACACAATTCGGAGACTCAGAATGTACCTAATGACTGATGTAAGAAATGTAAAAATAATTAATTCTATTTGCTTACATTTTTAAGGAAGCAAAAATCAAGTATAGGCTGTTTAAAGGATCGTAATTTAACTTAGAATAAAAACACTGCACTGGGCTGAATTTGATGCAAAGCTATTTGTATGTCAATACATTAAATGAACACAATCATTGTTGTGCTTACACAGCTATTAAAATGAAAGCTACCATTTAAAGTACATTAGTTTACATTACTTTGGTTTAACAGAAGCATTATTAAAGGAACAAAAACATAAAAGTTCAGTTATCAACATTTTTAAGGGGAAATGTTTTTTAGCTTCTCTATTACCTGGAACTGGACTTTTGTTGCTAAAGCTTACAATGGCTACGCTCTCTAGTCATTATAATAACTAAGTGTCTTTACAAACATACTGAAAGGCAGGGAATTTGTTGTATTATTTTGACAAACCTTTTTGTCATTGGGAACCCCCAGGTCATAGCTTCAGTCAGACTTGGACTCATGATCCAAGAACTGCGTCACACAAGTCCTTTGAATAAACTAATATTATGAAAATAGTAGTCTGCCTCATGCAAATACAAATGTGATCGAAACTAGGAAAAAAAAATAATCAAAGAGTATGTGATGCTGTGCACCAAGACTAAAACAATATTAAAATCTACACTACATTAGAACAAAAACTTTTTCTACACTTATTTTGTAAAGTCAAACTGAACTCCAATGGCCTGTTTGTTTTGAGCAGGTGCCATGGTTTTGAATGTGGGTGGAGGCGTTGTTGCCCAAGGGAGGATATTGTTTAACTAACCATTCAACAAAACACAACTGCTAAAGCTTGAAATCTGTATAGTAGGCTTACTGACAACAATCATGCCATGTGTTTACAGCACCACTTTTGAAAAAATGACTGTATACAGCGATCCCCAACTTTTTTCTTGTAAGGACTGGTTGAGGTTGGGTAGCGCCAAATACAATGTGAAATGCTGATTATTGTGAATATTTTTTAGCTGTTTTGCCTGCTTATAGCCATTCTAAGACACAACTGTTCTAAAATGGCTGAGTAATAGAAACTGATCCACCAACTTCCTGTTCACAACTTCAGAACTGAAGCGACAAAATTGACTAGTCACTGTGGCTACTTGGGTTTAGCTTGAGTGTGTCATGTGCTCAAAGTAAACAATGTCCACACTTACATGTAGATTAGATGGAAATGTATTTGTTGAATTCAAAGGTATTATTGTTGTTGTTGATTATTGGTATCCACTGGGTTGTCCACGAGCGCCTTAAAACTGTAGGTCTTGAAGCCAAGCAGCCTCCACACTGACGAACTCCATTCAGTGCCCCTAAAGCTTCCCCGGGTGCTAAAAATAGAGACTGTAAAAGCAAAATTTTAGCCTGTGAATAATAAATGTCAATTAAATAAAAAAAAAACATTTTGAAAAATTTAACTAACTGCTAAAGGAAAAGTTATGAAAGGCCTCTACACATACTTCTTTATGGTGACCTTTCATTGTAGTATGCATATATAAGTACAGCGGTGTGGAAGGGGAAAGGTGGTAGGTGAAAACAGGATTTTTATGAACATTCAAGTGTCAATTGCACAGCAATGCAGGAATAAATCAAAATGCACATACTGTATGTCATGGATACAGAAAAATGTGTTTTTCAATTAAATTTTTTTTTTCTTGTATATTTTTCTTTCTGTATTTTAACTTGTCTAAAAGACTTCAAGTGGTTACCCGTGGTGACCACAATCAGGTGATTGTCACTTCTATCAGAGCAGAGCTAATCATGCTGTACTGTGCGTTGGCAAGAGTTTGGAAAGATAAAAAGCAGAAGTAAGTATGAGGGGAGACTGAGAAGAGAGGATGGATAAGGGGAGCATGGGCAACTAGAATCACATACCTGACCCTACACAGTGCGTTGAAGTTATCACCAGGAGGAAGAGCAACTAACACGAACACTTTAGATATGGCATCACAAAGCGAAGCCCAAGGGATGCAGCCCTTGTGGTGTGCTGTGCTGGCCCTGTGTGCTTGTCTGGTAGGTATGGCAGAAAGTTCTCCCTGGAACCTTAAACAGAGGAGCTTTTTTGGATGGGGGACGTCCCTGGAGTAGCCCTCCTTACCTGACTTTTTAACACTGTGATTGTTCTACTGCCGCTACGTGTAACAGAAGCAGGATTGGTTGGGCCTACGTGTAACAGAAGCAGAGCGGGTTGGGCCTACGTGTAACAGAAGCAGGATTGGTTGGGCCTGCGTGTAACAGAAGCAGGATTGGTTGGGCCTGCGTGTAACAGAAGCAGGATTGGTTGACCTAAGTGTAACAGAAGCAGGATTGGTTGGCCTAAGTGTAACAGAAGCAGGATTGGTTGGCCTAAGTGTAACAGAAGCAGGATTGGTTGGCCTAGTGTAATAGAAGCTTGGTGGGTTGCAAACCAATTAGCTGTTAGAGGCCCAGATGGGTTTTTCGAGTTTATGACTTAACGAAAATGTCGAGAATCCATCAGGCGGGCTAGGTTCATCCCAACCATCATAACAACATTTTTCCCTCAATTTCATAGATACACATATAAAGTAAAGATGAGGAAACAATACCGTTGCAACAAAATTCAAAGCTCATGACTTGACATAGCATCTCCAAAAATACGGCAATGTCCAGTGAACCCAGTGAGGCCAAGTTCTTTAGTTCTTTTGTGTTTTTGTTGTTGGAAACTGGATTCAGAAGGAGATATAATACTACGCTTTGTTTTGTCAGTGTTGACGTGACTCCATTGTGTGGCTTGTACAGTCAGGACTACGCACACACCACTGACATCACAAACAAAGGAAAACAAATAATCGCCTCCCAAAACGAAACTCTTCAATGGAAACTAAAGACCGGTAATAACCCATAATTCAGGTTCCCAAAAACAAATTAAAAGATGCTCTGATGTGGTTTCATTCACAACGGACAAAATTCCAGTTTTTGTTTCCTCTTTGTTGAAAATAAAAAGATCTAATTGTTGCAAAATAAAGAAGACTCCACTCAAGTCTATAACAGTTAGCTAAATGGACTATTATTTCTATATCTTTCAGCAGACGGTGGGCTAATTCAGAAGATCTGCTCATCATTGTTTTTCATACAAACTTTATTATTAAAACATAAACTAACCGTCTAAAAAGGCAGTAATAATAACTATCGGTCTTATGGATACTACAAACATTTTTTTTGTGATCATAAATAGAACGGTATTGGATATTATAAAGGCTATTGTTTTAAATAAAATTTGTATGGTGGTTTTGTTGCCTTCAGGAGTTTATCAGTATTGAACTTTCTTTTTTTTTTTTGGCTTGGTTGCTTGCCCACATTTTTGAAGATGCCAAGAAACGATCAGATTGGAATCTTAGACAAGTTCCAGCAAAGATCACGTACCTGACAACTAAAACAATCAAAACAAATGTGAAAGCAAAGTGACCTCTCTTTCTCTTCTTTAAGTTTTATTATGTGTTAAGAAAAACATTTCACTTTCACCTTTACTGAAATGAAAAGAAATTAACTGACTTTTGTTTGTAATGTGAGCGGAAAACAAATTTGATCTCAGAAGCCTTAAGTTTTGGAACGGTCAAAGGTTAATGTGACAATACCAGAGGGTTTAAAACTGTATATCAAGATGGTTTTTTTTTTTGCCTTAGAGGTCAGTTCTGTCTTAAATAGAATGGGAGTCTGACCTGGGAGTTGAACTCTCATGATCTCTCTGGGTGAAGTTTGCATGTTCTCCTTGTGCAACCCGATCTCACGAGGAAGCATAGTATAAACACCACGACATTACAGGACATGTAAAAAGCGTATAATTATCGCAATTTTACATCTTTTTTGTGTAAATATGACACACGTTGCAGCCCCAGTTTATCTTTATAGTGGTTGTAAAGATGTGTTATTATTTATGTACATTTTACAAAATCCCTCACCTGCCCCAAGCCCAAGACCCAAACTTATCCATTTTAGTAACTTGAAGCCTAAACTTACTTGTTAAACCTAAAGAAAATGTCCCCACGTGGCTTCAACCAAAACTAGTGTGTATTTTATGCTTTTTTAAAATCATGCAATATACGTATAGAGGGATTATTTAAGAGTTGCGTCTGATTGACACAACCTGTAGCAGTAACACGAGACAACGCTGTTGTCAGCTAACTACCTGAGATTATCACTGTGTGAAAACAAAAGTTATGCTGCTGATTCAGCATTTGTGAATGAAATTCGACCCTACGATCCACAAACATGACATTCAGGTGAGTGAAAAAAACTGCGAGAATAACACTGTCTCAAGTTTCTGCAGCCAAATGTCTGTCAGACCTGATCCAAACAGCTAGCTCTTGTTTCAATTTGCTAACTAGGTGAAGAGCAGGTGACATGAGCAATAGAATGAATGAGAGAATAAATGATTGTCTGTAACCCTATGACGAGTTGACCCCTAAGACCCAAAGTCACTGGGATGGGCTCTAGTCACCTGTGATTCCTAACAGGAGTAAGCGATAAAAAAAATGAATGAATTAATGTTAAAAAGTAAATTTTGCATAAAGGCCTCTTGAAATCTTCCTTCACATTGTCATCATAAACCTGCTTAGTAAGCCCTGATGGTTTAATCTTTCTGGATTGTTGTCAGATAGGTTTTTCCACTGACTAAAGTTAGGCGAGAACAAATTCAACAATGCATTTTTTATTATTTTTAGTATTAAAAATTATGTGTTGAATCTGTTTGCTGCAATTAAAAACCTAAACCACCAATGGTTGTAAACTAAGAAGCTTATGAAACAGAAATACAGTTTCCAGGAATAAAGATTTAGCCATAAACAGTAAAGAAATACTTTTTTTTTTCTGTTGTGCTGCCTATAATTTTGCCACTCAGTCAAAACTGTTAAGGGTCAATTTTCTAAATTAAAGAATGTCTCTGCATAACGGCCATCTCACTCTGTGTTTTTCTTTCTTTTTTTTTCCATTCTCTATCTTCCTCTTTTTTTTTTTTTTTTTTTTTTTTTTTTTAAGCATATGTGCACATTTTAAAGTGTTATTACAGGGCGGATTGTGGCTGAAAGCACATGAGGAGGCAGTTAACAGTTTTAGAAACATGTGGTTGTTTCACCAGATTACCATCAGATGTGCTACTTTCTGTTCAACATTTGGATAAAGAAGTTAGTCACTTTGTTTTAAAATATGTCTGTAAAACCATTCAGGGAACTTCCACTGACATTAACAGTCATACAGTGTCATATTGGCATTAGGTCAGATAGGCTACATGATACTTTTTTTTAAATTATTATTATTTTTTTTTTTTTTTTTTTTTTTTTGGCATATTTGCACATTTTAAAGTGTTATTACAGGGTGGTTTGTGGCTGAAAGCACATGAGGAGGAAGTTAAGAGTTTCCTGTTGAGAGCTTGCACCAGATTAACATCAGATGCGATACTTTCTGTTCAACATTTGGAGGAAGAAGTTAGTCACTTTGTCTGTAAAACGATACAGGGGACTTCCACTCACATTAACAGTCATATGATATTGGCTCTAGGTCAGATAGGCTACATGATACTTTTTACTTTTTTTTTTAAACAATGATAGGTAACTTGGATTTCAGAATCGGATCATTTCAATGTAAAATTTTAGTGTTGTTTTGCTCTAAAAACAAGTTGTGTTGTCAAGCAGGTTTTTTTTACAGTTGACTTCCTCTAATAGTAATAAGGAACAAAGACACATTTACTGGATATGCTTTAGTTTCTCTTTCCCCTAATTTGCCTGCACTGCCAAAGAAACTTATGTAAATATCTGTGCAAATAAATGTAATCCAATCTACTGTGACAAGAGTAAGGTATTTTACTTCTCTGAATTAGCTACATGACAAAACACAATCATACAAATATAAAGTCTTTATTTGATTCAAACACATATTCATAAAAAACAATAAAATATTACATTATAGACTGATACACAAACAAGAATATACAAGCTTTAGATACAGTTATGTTTACAATACATTCAAATCTTTCTTTTAGCTGCCTGGTTTAAAATAATTCATTACCTTCTGCACTGTGTTGTGTGCGAAATCTGATTACATTCATGTTGCATTATACAACTTGGATGATGTGTTGGTACATGTTAAAAGAACTTAGTGCCACCCATGTAATTATAGGAGACGGATCAACTCATTATATGTGTACTTAGTAATTATGAAACTACTGAGATGTGCCTTGTCTTGTTTTGCATGAAAGGAGAGACGTTTTCTTTTGATAACGTCACATACCCAGAATATGAATAAAATAAAACTTTTCCAAACTTCTTCCATTTAAAAAGCATAATAAATGCAGCAGTGAAAAAATGAGACCACTGCAGGGCGTTTACATGGACGCCAGGAAAACCCAGATAACTAGCCTAGTCTGATTTAAACCAGTTTTCCAAAGCGCATGTAAACCCGGGCAGACCTAATGAGGAGCTGTAAACCATATTTTAGGGAAACCAATTGGCGCATGTGGTCCCGACAGATTGTAGTCAGATTTCAGACGTAATATAACCAGACAATCGGTCTGCAGCTGGATAATGTAACTGAGCATGCTCACAACCACTGCCCGCTCCACATTTCAACAATAAAGGTAACATTTTTACAACAAAAAAGCTTAGCTCCACATCATTGCCATGAAGTTAAAAAGCTTAGAACAATAAAACAACCTGTACAAAGTGACACACACAGTCAAATGTTTAACTAAGTTTAACACAGTTCTAAATGTTTAAAACAATTCTACATGTCCCCAAAAATAAGGACGATATTAAAAACAGTTATCAATAATAAAGCAGCTCTCTGATTGGCTGAGCTTGAGTGGTCCTCTCCAGTTTCACTTGCTCTCTTTAAACAAATGTTTTTAAGCCATATTTGCAGCCAAAAAATTTATTTATGTCGATATTAACTGTTGAAAAATGTATCAAACAACGTCATCAGATTTAATCATTTTGTAGAATAAAATTCACAACACAGTCTCAGAAGAAAACGTAGATATGCGACGAAATGTCACAAACATACAGTACGTCAAGCACGTTTTCACGCCGTCAATATGTTACGAAAAGGCAAAACGTAAAATAACCACAACCAAAGAAAATGTCGCCACGTGGCTTCAAACAAAATTTGTGGTTATTTTACGTTTTGGCTTTTCGTATCATACTGACGTAAAAAAAGCGAGAAAATGTGCTTATCGTACGTTTTTGACATTTTGTTGTATATCTACGTTTTCTCTGGAGACTGGGCTGGAAATTCAGGTACTCCAGCTTCAAAAATATTTTATGTAAACTTTTTGTGTTTTCAGTTTGTCCAATGTTTAAACAGTTATTATTAAACTTTGGCTGCTGTTGGTCTGGATCAGGATCTGCAGCTGGTTGTTTCAGCTGCAGATGTTGACCACTCAAACCTCTCCACCGCGGTAAGGTCGCAGCTGTCGGAGAGGATAGTCAGACCAGAGGTTTGTCCTGTGCTGATGGTACTGGGTCTGGATTTTAAATTTCAGCAGTTGTCTGATTTTTTCTCTTTTCATAATTCCAGCTAAAGTTGCCACTACTGCCAAAACAAAAACCGCTGCCGTTGAAAAGTAAGCTCTGTCTTTAGCTGTTGTCCCATCTTCATTTCTGGATGATTCGTCTGTGTGTAAATGAGAGCAGAGTTTAACAACAGAAAACACAATTAACAAAACATGACTGGAAGATTTTTACCTTTAGGCATAACAAGCAGCTCAATTTTGTGAGTGACGAAGTTTGAGTTGCTGGCTCTTTTGGTTCTTGTTGATGTTTTGACATAAACTTCACATGTGTAGGTGCCAGCGTCCTTCAGTGTAACATTCTTAAGGATCACACTCAAAGTCGTAGGATCGTGAAGCTCTACTCTTCCCTTGAAAGACTTATCTTGATGGCTTGAAATAATTTTGTTATTTCTGTAAAACAGGAGGGTATCTCCTGATCTTTTCCATTCAAAATTAACAGCAGTCTGCTTTTCTGGCAGCTTATATTGCAGTTCAACATCCTCTCCAACTGTTTTGTTCAGAGTGTCAGCGCCTATAAGAAAAAGTGTGTGCAGTTTTAATCATGTTCTAAAACAGGTTCCTTTATCAAAACACAGCTGTAGTTCTGTCAATGAGAGTTTATTCTTTCTCCTTGCGATGTAAGTATTTCTGAGCTCTTCTGCAGTGTGCATCAATCCTGACTCATTTTGGAGCATTTCTGCAGCACTAGCACATCAAGCAAGATAAGTCATATTAATTCCCTTATGTTATTTCAATTGAAATCAATTTCTAATAGTGGGAAACACACACACAGCCAGTATTTAAAAAAAAAAAAAAAAATTAAGTTGTAAATTATAAAATGTCAAAGGTACTACTGTTTAAAGAAAAAGAACAAAGCAAAAAAGGTCCTACAAACAGCCATTTAAGATTAAGATTGCTACACGGTTGAAAAAAAGAATCATAAAGTAGCATGTACATTCCTAGTAGTTATTTTATAATCAGTAGTATTACTCACCCAAGGTTTGCGCCAACAAGGACAACAGCAAAAAAACCTCTAAACTCGGCTTCATACTTTATTGTTCTATTCTAAAAAGCTACAGTAAGTCCAAGCAGAATACACAAGCCTCACTGAACAGCTTCACAGAAGTGTTTGTGTCTTTGTGGGAAAGCACCACCCAGCTCCTGTTTCACGACTGAAGGGCGTTTCACAGAACCTGATGTGAAAACTTGATATGCCTATAAGGGCTTATACGTTATTTAACAGAAGATACTTTTACTTTACATTTGAGAGAAGAAATGTGTCACAGCATAAAAAAAAAAATAATATTATGACTTTAAGATCAGATTTTGACAAAATGTAGCTGGTAAAGAAACTGTGACATTTTTATATTTTTCATTGGTCTTTCTTGTTATACAGAGTTTTTCCATCTTTCAAGGGACTCAAAGTCTATTACTTTTCTTTTACTCTAAAAGTAGGCTACATTATGATGTACTTTATCGTAAGTAGGTTTTTATTTTAGCTACATAGGCACTGCTCTCCACACTGCTCCGAAGTCTCTTTAACAACAAGCATTGGTTTCAAGCACTTTCTGTCGAGTCCCGACTGGTACTCGACTCAGTGCATACGGCGTATTGTATTTGCTTGCTTTTCATTCGAATGCTTGCTGCTCACAGGAGGAGGTTTTTTAAGTGAAGCTTACACTCTAAACTCCACCCACAAATTTCATACACAGCAAACTGATGGAAAAAGTTAAAAGAGCATAGACATTTAAGGCGTAGACGTCCCATTGGCTTTGGAGCTTTACTTTCAAAAATAAGTTGTATATTAATATAAGTTTTTTGTTTTGCCACATTTTGCTCCCAATTTTATATTGCAGCAGGTTTAGACTTGATTTTAATCAAATGTAGGCTAGTTTTCATTTACTCACCAATAAATAAAACACCAATAAAATAGCCTATATTTTAAAGCTGGAAATTTAAAAATAGTTTATGAGCTAAAAAGTGTTGATCTTGTCTGTGTGTTCTGAGCTACTATGTCCACAACAAATGTGCTTTAACTCTCTGAGTCCCATCCAGATTAGCTTTCTGATTTCTCATTGGCTGATGGTAAACTAGAGAAAAGCTGTACCACACTGTCCCAGCTGAGGGCAGTGTTGTGTCCTCTGCATTTGTAATTGTGAGCAGTGAAGCCTGTGCAGAAAGTATGATGTACTGTAGGTCAGGTGGATCTACAGTATATCATACTTTGGTGGTGGTTGGAGGTTGAGGAGTCAAGTGAACCAGGTGACTCATTTCTGCTGAGCTGCCCCAGGACAGCTGCTATCACTGAGTGAGGAGTGTTACTGTGTGAAGCACTTTGGAAGACATCTGTCTATGAGAACGTGTAAATTAACTATTTATTCATTCTTCATGTAAGTCATAGAATTCCAGTGACTTTGAGTTTTGTTGACAGTTTTGACTCATGATCAAACATAACTACTGCAGCATGTGTCACTTTTCGCTCAAGAACAAGCACTTTTAGAAAAGAAACAACCTTAATTCATCTTTATTTGTCGCAAACTCTGCACCATTTTCAGTTAAAATAAAATAAATCTCTTTATAATAAGGTATTATTTTCACTTAAAGTCAATTAAAAGTTCTTTATTGATGTCATTATCACTTACTGTATGCTCATATTTACATGATGTTTAATTTAAGTCTTCAGCCTATGATGGTGGTTGCCCAACCTATGAAGCAGACCTGGGCAAATACAGCACATTTTTGAGGATAAGTCTAAGTTATGGAACATGTGTCTGCACGGAATTTCACACTAAATGGACAAAATAAAGATGATATAGCCTACGTTTTACAGAAACGTGCATGTATTAAAGGGGCACTGTGTAAGATTGAGAGGAATTTTAATTATCACATATAGTCCACAAACATTGAAATCATATTTATTCTTTACAACATGAATCCTTAAGAGAGCACTGTTAACCAATCCACATCAATTGTGATACATTTATACGTATTTGAAATGTTTTATTACGGGCCGGAATGTGAATATTGACGCTAGATGTCAGCAGGGTAGATAGGCAAAATGCACTGGATATGCTCCCCCTGGTGTTCAAAGTGGACAATACTTGGATCACTTTGTTTTGTTTTGTTTTATTTACACAGTGGCCCTTTAGTGACAATTTGTTACAAATATGCCTGCGTCCAGCCCTCTACCACTTACCTGGATTAGAATGCAGGAGAAATATAATAGGACACCCCTGAAGGGACGTATTTATACACTTCAATTGACATGCATGCACTGGCCATAAGAGATTGGTTTTACGTTCTAGAATTCTATGAAGTCATACGTCCAGGTGCAGGGCAACAATGTTCTTTGCAATGAAATATATAAAATAAATAATATAATGTAATAGAATAGAACAGAATAGATTTTACACATTTAAAATATGGATATTTTTAAAGATGACTAAAACCAAGATAAACTACATTTAAAAAAATATTCTTTTTAGCTGTCCTCCCCTGATTGAAATGTTATTGACCTGTATAATGATGTGAAGAACATATAGGTTCCATTCATGTTCTAGAATTCAGAAATGTCAGGTTAAGGAAATACCTCTATGACGTTGTTGCTCAAATCTAATTATTTTTCCAGAAGACTGGATCCACTGGTGGATTGTGAAGTGTTGTGATATCTAGTGAACAGAACAAGGTTTTGTACAAAGTACAATATAATTAATGGAAAAAACTACCTCTTGCCTTCCATCTGGAATTAATATAACTGAATTCTAGGAAATGAATGGAATTGTGTGTGCATTTTAAAATGTGATGATATCATAAATCCAGATGGAGGGAAAGAGACCGTTTTTTCTTATTGTTACATTGTGTTAAGCCATATTCAAGATCATTTTACACATTTTCAATCTGGTCACTATCAGTGACTAAACCAATTCATTTTTTTTTTAAATTACATCAAAATTTGAACTCAAGCAACAAGTATATATATATATATATATATATATATATATATAATATATATATATATATATATATATATATATATATATATAATATATATATATATATATATATATATATATATACATATACATATATATACATATACATATACATATATATATATATACATACTTTCCCTGTAGAGTCAAATGGACTTCAAAGTTACATCAAATCATAGCTTGGTATGATAGTTAAAGACATAATTGTTTAAAAAATGTAATTGTATAAAAGTAGTGTTCTGTGTATTTGTCCATGTGATGAAAAATGTAATTATCACATTTGAGCAGAAGAAAAAGACCACAAAAACAAAAAGAGGAGGAGCTCAG